>VZSG01001359.1:47071-71006 GCA_013398315.1 Nothoprocta pentlandii
AAAAAAAAAAAGAAATCCTCTCCTGTCCCATTCCCTCTCTCCTCCCCTGCCCTTTCCCCCCCACACACAGATTGGGTAACTTTTTTGGGTAACAATTCTGCAAACTTTCAAGTTTACTACTGAAACGCAGACATCAAAGTTTCCAATTTGGCCTTTAAAGAAATGCACAAAACTGGCTGGGTGGTAGATTAAAGAGAAAAAATGATGTTCACATCTTAGTTTTAAATAAGGCACCAAGACTTATCAAAAAGAAAGAAAACAATAATAATTAAAAAGCCTTCTTTAGGGAAGGGAAAAAGTTTTATGTTACTCAGAACTGCAGACAACAGAATGGGTTATAAATTACATTATTACTAAAATCTTCAGTTATCTTGCAAGATTTGAAAAATATCATACAAATCTTACAATCAGCAAAAAAAAACCAATATTTTGTGCATTATGGTGAGAAAGATTCATTGGCAATGCAGAGAATGTGAATGCACAGCCTTTAAGTTCTACATTAAAATGTAGGTGGTTCATACAACCACCTATGCTCAACTCAAGTCTCTTTGTCTGTTTATTCAGCTCGTTTCAACCACACACACCCCACCATGCACTCATTTGTGCTCCATACAGAAGCCACTGAAGTGTACAGAGTAAAAGCAACACAGTTCAGCCTGTGTTTACACCACCTCTCCTCTTAGATTTATTAACTACTCTAGATAGACGTATGTCGGTCTGCTTGATTTATATGGAAGTTTTCTCTTTGTAGTTCAATGATAGACAAAAGACAAGCAAGTGCAACTTTTTTTTTTAATAAAGATAAAATTACAAAAAAAGGTAAAATCAGCTCAGGAAAGGCAACTTACTTTAATAGATCAGTTTAGACACTTAACATAATAACTCACATCCATTTTTAAATACTATTACATAAAGCATGGTGAAGAAAGGAATTTCTGCCTCATAATTAGAAAACTCACAATACAACTCGCCAAAAACCAGAACAAAGCCGTTTGAAAATAAATACGGTCCATGCCAAATAGTACAAAATGAAATCAGCAGTCTCTCTTGATACGAAAACTTTTCTTCCTTTAGGTATTCTCCAACTCTAGTATTATGTTCTGCAACTGATGCGAGGCTATCTTTTATTCAAGGGTTGCTGAGCTGTTCTGACTTTGCTCTGTTCAAAGGCAAAAACAAATTGTTAAGTTGTTTCTTTTTTTAGATTAACTGTTCTAGAGACAATTTGGAGTCACTGTTGTCACACATGTAAAACGTGATAATGAGAATGATTTTAAAGTGATCTGCACAGCTATCAGTTTTATTTATAACTTGAACTTATTAAGCGCTCCTTAAAGAGATAACATATTCAGTATTAATTAAGGTTTACCCTTTGGTGTCCGTCTTTTCACCACTGCTGTCCTTGGATTTATCCTCCTCCTTAACATCTAAAAATAAAAAGAACGCAAGGTTTGAAGTCTATAGAAAGATGTGAGACAAAACTTATAAGATTCCAGAAGAAAACAGTATGACTGAGTTATTTGTTAAATACACTCCTAGTCTCAAAACACCCTCCTGGGCAAGCTGCGGAGGTGGGGGACAGATGAATGAACAGTGAGGTGGATGGAGAACCAGCTGCATGGCAGAGCTCAGAAAGTGGTAATCAGGCTATAGGTGGAGGCCTGTGGTTAGCAGTGTCCCCCGTGGCTCAGTCTTCCGTCCAGTCCTGTTCAATTTATTCAACAACAACCTGGACGAAGGGCTGGAGTGCTCCCTCTGCAAGTTCGCTGATGATACCAAATTGGGAGGAGTAGCTGATAGCCCTGAAGGCTGTGCCGCCATCCAGAGACCTGGACAGACTGGACAACTGGGCAGTGAGAAACCTCATGAGGTTCAACAAGGGCCAGTGCAGGGTCCTGCACCTGGGGAGGAATAACCCTGGACACCTGGACACGCTGGGGACTGACCTTCTGGAGGTCGGTCTCTCTGTCAAGAGAGACCTGGGCGTCATGGTGGACGACAAGCTGACCATGAGGCAGCAGGGTGCCCTCATGGCCAAGAAGGTGAACAGGATCCTGGGGTGCATTAAGAAGAGCATCTCTAGCAGGTAGAGAGAGGTGATCGTCCCCTTATAGCCCTGGTGAGGCTGCACCTGCAGCAGTGCATGCAGTTCCAGTGGGCCCAACTTGAGAATGATCAGGGGCCTGGAACATCTGCCCTATGAGGAAAGGCCGAGGGAGCTGGGCCTGTTCAGCCTGGAGAAGAGAAGGCTGAGGGGGGACCTGATCAGTGTCTATAAATACCTCAAGGGAGGCAGTGAGGAGGAGGCAGATGCCTCTTTTCAATGGTGGCCACTAACAGAACTAGAGGAAACGTCCACAAACTGAATCAGCACCAAAAGTTCCACGGGAACTTAAGAAAACATTTCTTCACAGTGAGGGTGACAGAGCCCTGGAACAGGCTGCCCAGGGAGGCTGTGGAGTCTCCTTCTCTGGAGATTTTCAAAACCTGCCTGGATGCTGCCCTGTGCCATGTGCTCTGGGTGACCTTGCATGTGCAGGGGGGTTGGACTAGATGATCTCTAGAGGTCCCTTCCAACCTTAAGGATTCTATGATTCTACCTCGGGGCAAGTCTTTTTTGCTTTTCCGTAACAATGGTACATAGGACCTAGACCTCAGTTTCCTCTGAGCACCATGTGATAGTCCTGCAGCCCCAAGATAGAGCCTATTTTTGGAATAGCCCTTGAAGCATACTACCACCAAAACACTACTCAAATTCTCTTTTGAAGAGAAGCAGAAATTTCCCCATTGGAGAACCTCCATCGTTGGGCAACGTGCCCAAATCCAATTGGGAAAGGTCCTGGGCAATCTGCCCTAGCTGACCTTGCTTGAGTAAGTGTGGGGTAGGACTAGATGATCTCCAGCACTGTCTTCCAATCTCAACTGTTCTCGGATTCTGCAACAATTAGTTGCCTCCTCCATTAAACCAAACAGGAACAAACTCTTACTCTTTAATGTATCTAAAACACACAAGAACAAATCAGGAAACGTATCGACATATCCATTGGTTCATATTCTCTGTAATAACACTTTTTATTCTGTTTTTCATTTGAGCTATATGAGTGACAGGACAAGGGGTAATTGGTGTATGTTGAAACCAAGGAAGTTCCATCTCTATGCAAGGAAGAACTTCTTCACTGTGAAGGTGCCAGAGCCCTGGCACAGACTGCCCAGGGAGGCTGTGGAGTCTCCTTCTCTGGAGATCTTCCCAACCCGCCTGGATGCCGCCCTGTGCCCCGTGCTCTGGGTGTCCCTGCTGGAGCAGGAGGGTTGGACTGGATGATCTCTAGAGGTCCCTTCCAACCTCAACCATTCTGTGATTCTGTGATCTCAACAGCTAGTAAGCTGATAACACAGGAGACATTCAGAGTTGAAATTTGCAATCCTAAGCATAGAATGAAACCACACCACAGTCCTACCTGCTTTTTTGTCCTCTGTCTCTTTCTTGTCTTCTTCTATTCTAGCTTTCTTTGCTCCTTTCTTATGATCTGCAACATTTCGTCGTCCACCTTCTCCTTCATCTTCAGAATCAGAAAACTCTTCATCACAGGCTATGCGCTTATCAGATGCTCGAACTAGGATTCAGAATTATAAAATTAACTGAAAATAAAGGCCAGAAGAAAGCCAACTACAACAAGTCTAACAAAAAATTTTATTATTTATTAATAATCTGTAGTTATGTAAAATATTCAGTTATTGCTGATGAAGCAAATAATGCATAAAAAGAGTTTTCAGTACCTTTCAAAATACTCTGGGCCTCTCCAGAATGACTTCATAAAGTAAGTTAGTGGAGACACAGGAAAAAAAAGTATTTTGTAGCATGTACCATATTAATTTCAAACAAGACAAACTGAGAGAATGGAAAAATATATAATTTCAATTGTTGAGAAAATGGGCAGGTCACCAAGACAAAGTCACTGCAATCACTGTCACAAAAGGATCACTTCAGTGTCATGAAGGTTACGTGAAGCAGGAAGCTTTTAACTATAGCTGAAAAATAGCCCATTAACCATTGAATGTTTATGGTAAAGAAAATTAAGGTTAGTGCTACAAGTGCAAAAAAAATCTCACACATGTGACAGACTCTCTAATATTAGACATAAGCAAATAAATTTTATTTTAAAAAACAGTATCTCAATTTATATTTTTATCTCACTTTACAGCAGTGGAAACTTTTCTTTTTGAAGATGAAAAATTAAAAGTTAAATTTCATATTCCTTTAGTTACAGTTCATCTGAGACTTCTGGAATATCTATTTTACATCTGCTTGTAAGATGTAAAAACACCTCTTGGTTATTCTTTGGACCCTTTTTACATGCTCAGATTTGGGTACAAATGCTACTAGGAACTGCAACACTGGCAGACTAGCAGCAAAGTCAGGAGACAAAGTTCTGCAACCGCCTATATTTCTCTACCAGGATTGGATTCTGAACAATTAAATGCAAAAAAAAACACTCTGGACACATCTTACTATAGAGATATTTCTTACTAGAAATGCGTTTGTCTGGATCTTCTCCATCCTCATCTCCACTGTCTTCATGGACAGCATCTTCAGGAATGGCTTGCATCTGCACGCCGGGTGCATGAGGTAACATACGCAAGTTTTCAAATAAGCGTTGCCTGCAAGCAACAGATGACAGAAGTTATCACTATACAAAAGTAGCATTTTCTTTGCTTTTGTGCTTAATTCTGACATTTAAGTTTACCCTGCTTTGGCTTTAATTCACAGTTTCACTATTCTAAATAAATTTTGGAGTAAAGATCCTTGTTTTCTTATTACAGGCTGGAAAGAAAGAAACAGTAAGTGCACATGTTCAAACTTACTTTAAAATAGAAAACTTTTATAGAACAGAATCTAGCACTGAATGACCATAACCGGCATGGCAGTATGTTATATCAGAAGTCAGTCTGTGACAAAATGACAGCTTCAAGACCATCAGAATCACAAGTAGCTTTTCCAAATGCAGAATACTTACTGAACACACTCACATAGACCAAAATAAATTTCTGCCATTTTGATCTTAATCCATCAGTATCTCACAATAACAATTTAGAATCCTAGGAAATAACTGAAATTTCATAAGTGCTAGAAAAGTATTTTTCTATAGACTAACATAAAAAGTTCTTCCAAAACCAGAAATAAAACACAGTTTTGCTATTTAACTACCAAGGAGTTCTAAAATCACCAAGATTCTGCCTATAAAGATGATTTAAAGTCTTTACCAGTAGAAATGTATTTAAAAATAAAGGTTCTCACAAATGCTTAAAGCAATCTTTTACATTGTTTTGGGGCAGTATTTAATCAAAAACAGAATCAGGCTCAATACAGGTAATGATAAAAAGGCTTTTACAAAATACAGGAACAAATACCACAATCACAACCTATAAAACAAAATCCTGGTTTAAGACGTCCAAAGTTAGACCACGACATAACAAAACTACAACAGCTTTATGACAGAAAAAAAAACAAAGACTCCAAGTTTTGAAGCATACCTAAGCATATCTTCTTACAAGAAACAACTTCAGTTGACAGTAAACAGAGAGCTTTCCATCCCTAACAGATCATTAGTATCCACGGCATACTTCAATATTATTTTCCTTTTCTGGCATATATTTCACTCTAACTTCAAGCTTTAGTTCTCTGCTGCGCGAGTACATGCTGCCGATTTAAGCTGAACCAAGTGCTGGCATTTCTCTGTTTATAGCAGACTAAAGTATCTATTCGGATGACAGACCAGTCTCCAACAAAAAACAGGCACTTAAAACATGAAGACTTCCACATCATGTGCAGCACTGAATCAGGGTCACAAGTGATCAGTCTGGATAAGACTCTTTAATTGGCTGTTTCAGGGAGAACAGAGATAAATTCTCTCCTGTCTAAGCAACCAGATGCAACAGCCGCCCATGCTCCAGAGCACAACGTGCAGGAAGAGGAAGGTCACTGGATGCCTCTGGGGACTCAAAAGGAACATTCCAGAGAGGTTCAAGTAGAGAGGAAAGTGTGGCAGGATGTAGCAGCATTTGTGATACTCAGCTTAGCATTCTTCTGCACAACCTGAAAAGATATATGGCATCTGGGGCTTTCTGGAATCCTTACAATTTCTGCCTCTACTCAAATTACAAGACTGAGCAGAACTGTTTTGCTAATGCAGGGAGACCCCTAAAGCTGGATCTCTTGGAAAACACGCAACTAAAAGAAGAAGGATTCTCAGAAATGACAGATCATTGCTCTTCCTGTGGGTGCTACTACAAAAACTGAGATTATTTCTTTGTCAACAGAAAACAAGCAATCTGTGTCCAGGGGTGTGCTAGAGAAATATTAAGTTTTGCAGCCTACTCGTACCAATAAAGATCAACAAGATCCCTACTTTGTGGGAGTCAAATGCAACAGTCTGGCAAATGATCAGCTAGAGCACTATATTACTATAGAGAAGTATTACAGGATTGCATCAATGGTTTTTTGCTTGGCACATTAAAAATTAGAACTTTGTTATTTGATTATGATTTGCTTTCACACAACAAACATATAAATCATAATCTATAGTACAACCATTTTAAATTTGATAAATAATTTAACTGCTCTTGTGAGTTTTGTGATTTGAGAATTTTAAAGGTCATTACAGTGCTGGCAAACTTCTACAACCCGTTTCACATCTTTGTCCAGCTATTTTTGGTAACCAAAAGACCTTCCTTGAAATGTTAACAAGCTGATACAAACTCAGGATGGTTTACTGTGCTCCTCTTTTAAGTCCAAAGGAAGGACAGAAAATGGGACAGTAGAACACTGCAGGTTAGCCAATTTTCTTTCACAGAACTGGTTATACACATGCATTGCCACACATCCCGGATCCTTGAAGTAAGATATTAGTTTATAATTAAAACTTCATGGCCTGAAGAGAAATAAATGGAACGTGTTTTAGTTCAGAAGTGGCACAGGCCAGCAACAACAACAAAAAATCCTCCCCCGTATTGTCTATAGCTTGAAATAAAGATATTTCTCACTGCAGTCTTTCTCACCGAGTCAAACCGAAATAACTCAATAGCCTGCATGTACATCACTGTCTTTTTCAGCGTTGTGTGCTCAAGCTTGCAAGTAACTTCCTATTTTTACAGTTGACAAAGAACGATAATTTCAGTTTATGCTGAGAGGAGGGAGCTGAGAATTAGAAACCTTAATCATTAGAACACACGAGGCTTTTTCCTGACAGGATAAGCCTTCTACAGAATTAGAACAAGACACCAAGTAAAACAGACATCTCTCCTCACAGCGGGGAAAAAAAGTAGTAAAATAAAGCAGGTCTCAAATCTTCATATTTACACTTATGGGTCACTCACGCTGCTGCAGGGGAAGACACATTTAAGAATTCCTCTTTTGAGAGAGAAAAAAGAGTTTTCTGTACTTATTTTAAGTGTTCAACTGAAACAGCAAAGCATGTAAGTTTTCAACAGTATCTGACAAAACTCTGAAGAAATCCATCCACATGATCTGCTTATTAGCTAAGGCAAGGATTACTTACTTGATCTTCTCCATATATTCTGGTGTATTTTGGTTAGTCATATTTGATGGACTAATATGAAGTTTGAAGTCTGGTCCAAAATACTCAAAGTAGTCATTGTACGGCAACTCTATAAACAAAGCACAAAAGAAAATTCCGTGATCCAATTTAAACGTTTTATACATACCAATATATATTAATATTTATGACAAGACTAATTGAAGAGCTAGCAAAGCATGCAGGGATCTTTAGCCAGTTATCTAGTTAAACAATAATGTTTTAAAGCATGTATTGAACTGTTCATTGTTTTTCCCTTAAATTACTCATAGGCAAGCATACAAGTAACAAGTTTGGTAAGATTCCTAAAAAAGCTTTCTGGAGTGTGCAATTTTTTTTTTTTTTTAATAATCTAGGCTTAAAAAAAGAAATAAACCAACACAGGTACTCAGAGCACACTCTTAGTAAAACAAGTATTTCTTACTAGGTTGGAGATCACAGCTAGGTCAGTAACTCATACTGCACAGTAGTTCAGGGAAGTGTTCTCCTATACTGTCCACCATCATCCAATACCCAAAATGAAGCACATAAAATCTCCATACCGGAAAATCAGACAAACTTAGTTTATTTTACCCTATCAGCAAAGACATAATTATAGAAAAACAAAAACAAATAATAATTAAAAAAACAGAAGCCCAAAGAATTGAATGACACTGAAATCCATTTCTTACTTCTTTGTATGCTTTCATGACTATTACAGAAAAGGAGACTTAGTTTAGGTGAACAATAAAGGAGACAAAAAGATTAATTTACTATTAAAGTATTTAGAAAAACACTGTTCTTTCTCAAAACAGTTTAGAGTATACAGGGAGCCAGACAAAAAGGTTTAAGATAAGGACACACTACTACCTCTTCAAATGCTTTGGTTGACAAAGAACATATAATATGAGGTAGGACGTAAAACATGTTTCTTGAAAGGCAGTGTCCAAATACTCTTTTGTCACTGACAAACTGAATTCTATTGCTGTCAGACAGCAATGATATGTATCCAGTAAGAGATACATGAAAAGCAAAAAGGCTGTTAGCAGTAAGTGTTGCAGTCCAAGATGAAAACCGCCAATGACTGATCCAACAAATCAGTCCAAATACCAGTTTTATAATAAGGCATTCTAAAAATACAGCCAGAAGTGCAGTTGGCTAGAAATAAAGGAGTACAGAATCTTCAGGGATCTTCCTCAGAGAAAGCACTTCACTACTAAAATACCTGAAAGAACTTTACTATTGTTTTTGGCTTTAAATTTTTAGGACAGCATGCATAGCCAAAACTGAGAAGAAGGGAAGAGTTAAGTCAGTATATCTGCAGGGTTGCTTTTTGGTGAAAGATATCAGGAAGAAATAGTTATCTGAAATGGTCTCTTGAACACTCACTCATTTCTTATGATTAGCAAGTCTGTGACATCTGACTTGAGATTAGCATCATGATTTCAAGTAAAAAGCTAGATATGGTATATTCCACAGTGCTGCTAGTATTCAATTTTAGTATCAGTTACGAACAGGAAGATTCTGTGAATTTTACATGTTTTGAATTTCACAAGTGTTTCAATCATTAAAAGCGTTTAGTAAAGCTTAACAAAAAAAAGGGCAAAAAAAGCCTACCAGTTGACCTGAATCTTATTTCTTAATAAAAACATTAATTTGCATATTAGTATTTACCATTAGGAATTTCACAGTCTAAGGCAACAGCAGTTTCGTATGTCCAACATCGAGCAACATTACGAATAGTATATCCCCCTCCTCCTAACATGAGCAACGGCAAGTTGAAAGTCTTCACAACTTCCACACATTTAGCATGACCTGTCACAAACAAAGATTTGAAGATATATGTGAAATATCTCAGAAGAAAAGAAGTTTTGTATATAATGAAATATTTCAATCCTATACAGACATACTTAAATCAAGGGAGACCTGAAAGAATTCAAGTAAAACAGAACTGTTTCCCCTTAAAGCAAACACTATTTCCACAAGAAGATCCACCAATGTGAAATGTAAAAAGCACGTAGAACACTTCTGTCACAGAAGTCCTCAGAGATTTTGTACGACAGTTTCCCATAACAGCAGTTCTGAAATTCTCTCACAATATTTAGCTTTTTTTGGTATCATATCAATACACAGTAACACGTCTAGATACAGTTTCAGTTAAATGTAAAACGGGAAGAAGCAAAAATAGCTCACCAGGAGTTGACCCTTCCTACTTCCACATTCAGACCTGTATTAGAGGTTGCTAAGCCCTGCTTACAGAGTGCCAAGATGGCAAACAGTCCAGGAAGCTCTTGTACTAATGAGAGGAATTAGCACAAGAGGCAGAAGCTCTCATCTCCAAAATATGCAGGACAAGAAAACCTGAACTGTAACCATACTTCGGCAGGCAAAGCCCTCTGCCTTTTTGAGTAGCTTTAGAAAACAGGAAAAGAACCCTGAAACACCTAACAGATACTATACTGAATCTTTTTGCCTACAAAAACTGGTAATTGCCAAGTTCAAAAAAAGTAAAAAAAACTATAAGAGAAAAAAATGAATGATTCATACAAGTTGGATTCATGGATTAACAGCAGTGCAACATATATTTAACAACGTATTACTTAAAGTCTTAGTGTTGGCTAGACACCTCTTCCCAATTTTGAGAATTCTCTCTTTGTTCAAAAATTGTAACCAAAAGTAAAATCAATCAACTTCTATAAAAATAACCAAAAATACTAAAATAAAGGTCAGTTTAACAAACATCAGTACAAATGTAACAATGCAATTACCATTCTCATGTCAATATTAGCTGTTAATTAATGTTAAACCCATTAATTTTACCACTAGCCCATCACAGTACCATCATTATTGTCATCCTGGCATTTCAGAACATTGCTTAAAAGTATGGAAAGCCTAAGCACATAAAAAAAGCAAGTCATCCAAGTGGCTATAAAAAAACATGGAAAAGTTAAATCATTAGTTTTTTAGATGACAGAAAGAAAAAAGGCAACCTTTGAATTTCTTTTGGCTATTCCTGTATCCTGCACAGCAATGATGAAAGGTGTGCCTCAAACAAGAAGTTACAGACAAAAAGCACATCTGCATTTCTTCTGCTTACCTTTAACAGTAAGATTAAAGCATCCCAGTCTATCACCAGACAATGAATCTGCTCCACACTGTAGTACCACAGCACTAGGCTGATACATCTCCATTACTTTGGATATAATCTATAATCCATATAAACGAACAAATCATTAATTTGACCACAAAATGAAACCAGTATTTTTCCAGAGAGTAAAAGCAAAAACATCCACAACAAACTCACTGGTTTAAATATTTGTCCATATGATTCATCATCTATACCATCCCTCATTGGAAAATTGACAGCGTAGTATTTGCCTTTTCCAGCACCAATGTCCTATAAGCAAAAATGACAAATGCATTATCAGAAATGAAGACAGACATAACAATATCACAAGATCAAGAATCTATAAAATTCTTTTGAGCTATTCTGTATCATTACTCGTGTCCATGTGGAGAAAAGATAGGAAGTATCTTACTTGATTCAATATTCTCCCATATAATCATTTTGAAGTTTCATTGTATGTCCACACTAAATTTGCACAAAGTACATTTGATTGTTGAATTTGAAGATTTAAAACAAAGCGTAATTGATTCATTTAGCCCAAAAAGTAGGCAAGCAAAAAAAAAAAAAAAAAAAAAAAAAAAGGCAGAAACTGGTAAGATCAAGGTGAGACGCGTGTTTTTGATACTGTATAGAAGACTAAGATATATGAGTTTTTAAAACTATTCTCCCCGCCAAACACTGGAGGAAGGGACTGGTTGCAACAAAAAGGAGAGAAGAAAAACAATCAGAACACTTTTAGATGTCATTAGAGAAACTGAAACTTTTAAAACAGAAAACTGAACTTGCAGATTATTCTCAGTTCCATCAGGTGACAAGGCAGGAACCGTAGCAGTCTATCCTACTGGCTTTCCTGGACAACATATACAATAAAAAAAAAAAAATTTTGAGAAAAAAAAAAAAAAAAAGACTGAATTAACCCTGACTCCTTCCATATCTGTTTCAATGCCACACCTCTCTGCTTCCTCCCTTTGGCTCGTCACCAAGTGAGAAAAAGGAACGGATACAGTTCACAACTCGGTTGTTGTCTACTAAAAAAGGAACAGTGGGGAAGATCTAATCCATTTTGGCTTTAACTTATTATCAAATGGCAACTCTGCAGTCAGGGCACATACACCAGGCCCAACACCCTTGAAAGTACAAGTTTCCAACAGGATGGTCCAGCAATACAAATACTAAACTTCTCACACTAGCAGTTGAAATAGCGACAGACTCTTCCCCCCCGCCTCTTTTTAAACAAAGCCTCTTCAGCAGTAATTCATCATTTCTGGCGACCATGCAACCATATTTCTTTTCCTTCCTTCCTTCCTTTTTTTTTTTAATTTTTGGTGTGTGTATGCAATATGAATGCAGTATTAGAGACTCACACTCTTCTAGTAAAGTATTAATATGTATTAATATTTTTTAGAATAGCAGAATTAGCAACCCTGAAGACCCACTAAACTCCCACATCTACATGACATGCTCCCATATTGAACTATCTGTGCTTTTGGACACTAACTGTTCAGAGATGATAGTGCCTTGTTTTCTAAAAGTAAATCACCTGTAGGTCCTCATCAATCTGAAACATAACAAAGCCAAAAGTTCATACAGTTTTCCATTAAACAGAATACACTCTCCTCTGCTAGAGCTACTGCTGGGTGTGTGCTTTTTGTAACCAGTATCTGTATCAGCTCTAAACACTAAAGACACAGTGTAGCATCTGGTAGATGCCTGTTCTTCAAAGGTTACAGAATGTAACTCTCTATCTACAGATAGAAACTCCACTGACCTACGCAGGCATAAATCAAACAAGATTAGCGTGGCCGTTGTCCAAGATATATAGAAAGTCATTAACTTACTAAGGATACTCGAGTATATATTCAGTAGAAAATGGACAAAAGCAGCTGATCTAGACAAACTTCCTGAAAATCAGATAAACTGATGGAGTTGGAATCATGTGAAATTACCAACCGATAAATCATTTATGCCTACATCAAGCAAGTACAGTCATAATCTGATCGACAAACTAGATCAACTACAAAAAAAAAAAATACAGAGAGAAGTTTGAGTGGACCTCATTGACAACAGCAAAGATCTGACTGTCAAAGTCGATGTAAATAACTAAGGAGGACAGATCAAGTTGAGCAGAAACAGCAGCATGAATATTAGCTCTTTCTAGACTATTAGTTCCTTCGTTCCATTACCTCTGTAAGGACATAAAGGAAAGTCAATGTTCTCTTTCTATAGGATGCAATAGACACAATAAAACCTGGTGAAGTCTGAACACAACGTTCATTTCAAAATACTAGCTAGCAACAAACACAGCAGCGTGGAATAAACGTTATCATGTCTGAGGTACTTTTTGTCGCTGACTCTATGGTTAAAAAAAAAACCCAGAATCCCAGTAACGTGCAATGTTCCTCTATTTATTTCAACTGTGTATCTTTAAATTTCTTTGGTCTGGGTGTGGCGAGGTGAAGAGTCCACAAACTCCTCTGTCAACGGGAAGTGCTGTTTCTAAAAAGCCAAGATATCTAACTCCTAAAAAAAAATCTAGCCAAATTCAACAACAACTGCTTGTCATGATAAACATCCTGGTTTAAGCAGTTGGTGTTTTGTTTGAAACAACAGTACCACCCTGTGGCCAGTAGAGTTAAATCACTCATCCATAAAAACAATCCCCAATCCAATTTCTACCTAAATCAATTTAGAAAGGAGTTTAACAGAATCAAACATGATAATGTTCAGCTCCAATAACCAAACCGAAATAAACACTTAGCACCCCCACTGACTTAGATCTCAACTTTCATTTACTGCAGTATCCTCTGGGTATCACAAGCACAAATTTCTGGGGAAATTGGTAGAAATCAGTATCTACGTCTCTTAAATCAATTTAGGATGTCTTAAATCAATTTAGGAAGGTTGGTTCTTTCCCAACACAATGTTTTCGTGGGTCTTCAGCTTTTTAAAAGTGTCTTATTTTTGTTTTTAAATGACTAATTATAATGCATGAAGTTGCTAACATGATCAGGAAAATGACTTATTTGGGGAAAGCCTGAGATCAAAGGGATTACATGTTAGAATTCTAAGTTAAGAACATATTAATCTTAACACTTCAAATTTCTCTAGAATTGTAAGTGGGATAATTTCCCATTTTAGAGGACTAAAACCTAACAAGAGGAATGACTAACTTAAACATGAAGAGCCAAGAAATTTTTTTTTTTGTTCTCAGCTTTGTCACTGATTCTATGACATTTCGACAGTAATTTTGACGGTAATTTTTCATAGGCCTCTGTTTCCTATCTCAAGTTATCTGTTTGGTTTAGCACAGTCACCCGGGGGGGGGGGGCACGCTGACATCCTTCACCCTTCATGAAAATGCAGAATATTAACGTTACAATGTAAGAAATATTTTAAGAGGGGGCCAGGAAATATAAAGCATTCTGTAATACATTACATTCACATTGCAAGTGAATATTTGTGACCACTAAAACTTTGGTGCATAAAGTTATTCCAATATTTGAAATAAATCTTACCCTCTCCAAACAGCTACTTTTCACTATATTAAGTTGAAGCTTTTCTTATATAGTATAACATCTTCCTAGATAAGTTTCCAAAATCCAGTGAGCTAAATTAATTAAATATTTGAAGTAAACTTTCAGATAATCTAAATAGAAGGCAAGGTGTTGATTAAGCTCATGAAGTGAGTAATTTACTGCTAAGTAAGTATTCTGTATTTCTTCTAAGGTTTCTCAGCAAATCTATCACTCAATATTAATGCATCGTTTTCTTAAAATATATTGGGATATATTGCTACTGGACCGTAGCTACAGTTATATAATAACTATTTTAACAAGTACTAGAATATCTGCAAGGAAAGAACATGAAGGAATTTACTATCTAACGAAATTTCACATTTAGCCTTACCCTAAGGTCCCCCGTGCCTGGAAAATATTCACCATACTTATGGAATGATACTGTCATGACACGATCTGTGGTATAAAACGCTTCTTCAACACCATCACCATGATGGATATCAATATCAATATATAACACTCTTTGGTGATACCTGAAAAGAAAATGCATAAGAGAAGTCATCACTATCTTCTAAGGTGCTAATATGCTGACATCTAACAAGAAACAGAAAATAATAAAAGCAACAAAATCTTGTATTACAAATCACTTTGATAATTTTTAATAAAGTCCTTGTATTCTATCGAAATTCTCATTATAGTTTGGAGAAAAAATATAATCAAAATGAAGTAATTTAAATACATAATGTATTCAATACTTAATCCATCTGTCTGCCTGACTGATTAGTGGTTATACCTTGTTTTTCTTGTCAGACCACTTTGTTCTTCAGACCTGTTGAATTCAGCCCCTTCAAAGGATTGTAGCTTTCTGTCTCCTCAACTATTACTGATCCATTCTGTATCTCTTACAATGAATGATGACTCTCAAGAATTCTTCAAATATCATAGAGCCAGTAGCAGATGTAACCCATACTCCACAAGCCCACAAAGAACTACTACTTTAATATCTAACTTTCCAACAACTTTTTTCTTCTGCAATTTGTAAAGATTTTATATTCTTATTTCCCAGTGCATTACATTTTCTAATAGCGAGATATTACTGCACTACTGCTTAATACTTCAAATACAAGAACTTTCAGATAATTTTCTGTTCAAGAGGCATTGAACAGAATATAGAATATTAAATAGAATCGATAGATATTTGAGAGGCATTGAACAATCCACGGAAGCTCAATGTATCATTTTCCCTAAACATTCCTATCTTCTGAGACACTGTTACTAAACAAAAGTAGTAAGTTGGCTGACTGAGAAAACAAACCAGTGTACAGGTATAAACAGTGATAATATCCTTAATTGTTGAAGTTTGCATATAAAAACACTCAGAATTTTAGAATTTTTAATCAGATAGAGCACATTCTATTGGTTAGCCAATCTCACATTCAGACTGCACTAAAGCAGAAATATGTTCTTGCAAAATCTTCAATTTCTCCCTGCAGTATGCATGAAGTTAAGGAAAATAATGATTATCCTTGGGGGCCAAACTAGCGATCTAACCCAGAATTTTGTCTCCACAAGTAGTAACACAAAATGCTGTTGACAGAAAACATGCAAGTCTATCAACTTTCCGATATTTTTTTTTTTACCCTTGTGCTCCCCACCTTCTACAGTTACTGCATCAGGGGTTTAAGAGGGTGAATCTCTGCTTCATCCTTTTAATATCCATTTATGGATCTCTTATCCATGATTATATCTGATCTTTTTTGAACCTGTTGTTGCTGTCTGCCTCAGCTTCCTGTAGTAGCAAGATGCAGAATTTTACTCCCTCTATGTAAAGACACATTTAAAATAAATAATTAAAAAGAACTGTTTCAAACCTATCTCCTCTTAGTTATCTTTCCAACTTGCCTGCATTTTAGCTTATGTTTCTTCCTGATGCCAAATTTGGCAGAGTATTGCTTTTATTAACCAACATTCTACAAGTTAAGCACAGGCTAAGAAAACTCTTGACATATTTAATTACGATCCATTATCTTCAAACACTTAAAATACTTGAGTTTTACACTTTCTGCAATTTTTATCTTGTTTCCGTTATAAACTTACTTCAGTAACTCAAGGATAGCAAGCACAATATCATTGACATAACAGAAACCAGATGCCTCTGACTTCTTGGCATGATGAAGTCCTCCAGCCCAATTAACAGCCATATCTGTCTGTTGTCTGTTTAATTTTACCGCCCCAGCTGTAAAAAGGAAACACAGAAATCGAAAGAAAACACAGTTAGAAACCTTTGAAAGGCTTTGAATTTGTAACAGGAAGTGGTATCTTCTGCTTTAAATGATTGAAACTCCCACTCAAAGAGCTGATCTCATGAGTTCTGAAATACAGGTCATTGAGTAACTGATGAGTATTATGCTTCTTTGATAGCGGTATTTAATTTTTTTTTTAAGTTGCTGACATAAACATAATAAAGCTACAAAATACCTGGCAGACAACATATACTTACCAACAGAGCCTCCAGTTGACAGCTGACAAAACTCAAACAGGCCATCAAATACAGGACAATCTTCTCCAACATTAACTGAGAAAGAAAGGTACAACTTCTCAAAAACACCATACAAACAGTATTATTATACACACGGATAAATCTTACTGAAGCATAACTCGTTTGGTATTTTCATTACTTTTTTTTTTGTCACCCTGAGGTTTAAACATCAAAACTAATGTAAACATGTCTGTACTCCTAATAATAAAACTCAATTGCTAGCAAGCACTTTATCATCTACAAAGACCTCAAAATATAAGTACTTATTTTTAAAGTTTCCACAGAAAGCCTTATTTCCTCATTAATAAGGAGCTAACTAGTTAATTTTCAAATTTCATTGGTTGCGTTATATGAACAATTGCTTGGAAAACTAATTTTTGGGGAATAAGGCATCATAAAGACAGAATAATGCATTTTAACAGTATGTAATAGCTATTAAAATATGTTCTTAATGCCACGTTGAAACTATTTCTAAAATTAAAGACATAAATTAACAGAAAAGTGACTAGTGAATAATGTAACTTTTCCTATCTCTCTCCAACAGAAATAAGTAAACTACAGTTCTCAATGAGAACACATTTCTCAACTTGAACGCATTTTCACATACTGACATTTCCATGTTTTAAATAGGCTTTTTCATTTTCAGAACGATTTTGCACCGGGAAAGATTCCTACGACACTTCTCCATACACTTCACAACTGAAGTATAATCTGCTGCATTAAGCCCTGAGTTAGTATTATTTCACTTCTAAAATACAGTATCTGAAAGGGAGAAAAAAAATTGTTCTATGAATCTAAAAGAGTACTCCTGCCAGTATGGCTGCTTTTAATGGGCTCATAGCTCATAGGTTACTGCAGCTAAAGAAAGGCACAAATAACTTGCTACAGTATTCCTTTAATCCTACCTCATCATTAGACCACTGTGCATACCTTAACACTGCTGAATACTTAACCAATGTTAACCATAGATGTATGCAGATTTAGTCTAATGTGGACACTTACATCTCTGCATCTGCTTGCTGTACTCGGACATATTGTCAGGCCTTATTGATCGGAGAAATTTGATGTATTCATCACTGTGGTACTTGGTCATTTCTTCAGCAGTGGCTTTGTGGGGTCGCTGACAACAAAAGCAAGTTAAAAAGATAATCAGAGTACTGCTGCAAATGCAGCTAACAGTCGGCTAAAACAGATATAAAAGTTAAAAGAAATACAATCTGCTTCAAAGAGTAGAAAAATTAAACCACTATTAGAGCTACTTTGTGTAAAAAAGGAGGTGACCCTCTAGTTCGTATGAAACTGGCTAAATTCTTTGTGTTGTTACCATAAGGGGTTTCCCCGCTCCCCCTTACCATAAATATACACTCACTTCAAGATCTCTACCTCACTTCAAGATAAGGACAACAACACGTAGTTCTCACCAGGTAAAAAGTATGGCTTCACTTAAAGAGAGCTCTGTAAAAAATTCTAAATGAAGGAGGGTATGGAAAAAACAGAGACTGAGTTTTTTAGTGCTAGGCAAGTATTTCGCATTTTGGCCCACTTATTTGTGTGAGAATGGCTGAAGCTTTTAAAAATGATGTTGAATGTTTCAGTGGAAATTCTATTATTTATACTCACATAAATTTCCATTTTTCTGTACAAGCCATAATTTAGCAGCAAGTTGTGAGTCATTCGGATCCTATGAGGTTTCATTGGATGCCCTTGTCCATAGTAATAGTTTCCAATATCACCTATAAATATGATACAAATTAAGAGTTACTCATACTATAAAACATCTTTTCATTACTATTGAGAAGTCATCCCCCGAGGAAGAGCAAAATGATTCTAGAAGGAACTAATGATCTACCATCCATCTCAAAAAGGCTACATAAAAAGGCTGTATATCAGAGGCAGAGGGGAAAAAAAAGGCCAAAATAAGACCTTTACATCAGAAGTTGAGAGGCCTGTATGGAAACAAACACGTCTACAAGATGAAGAATGAAGAAAACAGTGTGCTAGACCTGAAGGATACAATAACAGGAAACAAAACTGAAGTGAAATGGAGACAGAGACTACTGAGGACATAGCTGTTCCTTAGACCACAACAGAGGCTGCAGTAACATCTTTTGCTTTGTAAAAGATGATTTTAAGAAAATGTCATTCTCCATCTGCCCTTAACTAATCCCAGCAGTTCCACTCCATGAGTCTCTAAGTCTTCACACCCATCGCTGTAACCACTTGCACAAACCTTCCTTGGCCACCTGCTGCTACAGACACATATAAATTTGTAAAATCTGGTAACCCATCTTATCTCACCAACAATTGAGACAAATTTGACACTGATTTGTAAGAAAAGAAGAATGGCTACTAACTGGGCTACCAAGTTTTTTTTCCTCAGCACAGGTATTGTTAGAAGGCACCTGCCTTTACCCTGATCACTGATATTCCCAATACTCAAAATCATTTAAAATAAAACAGGCAGTTCACTTTTTAGTCTTCTTCGGAGTTCCAAAAATATGTATTCTCAGCTGTCAATGGGCTTCCATTTGAGAATTTCAAAATTCATCTTTGCTATTGTTACTCTTTTCTCTATGAACAGCTTTCTGGGTAGGAAAAATGAACTTTGGTTTCATTAAATTTTTACTTTTTTTGTACTATTTTGCAAGTTTTGGTAGTAAAAGAAAAGAAGGAGCAACGCTGCAGACCAGCTTCTAGCTCAGGAAGGAGGAGGGAACAAGACAGGCTCCAAATGTTAGCATCATCACCGACACGAAAGGCAAGCAGTATTGGAGTGGGACGGGATGTCTTGGAGCATTCCAAAACCTGAATTTTAATCTTTGAGGTGGAAAGTAAGGATATTTGAGAAAGGAGATATAATCTAACATGATACAAAATTAATATGTCTAATTAAATGTTCAACACTTTGCTATTAACTATCCCATCACAGTAGGAAGACAGGGACAGGTATGGGGGGTTAGCACTGTTTTATTACATTAAGAACTCTGGAAAATCTGGACCTTCTCTTAATTTAGGCATTTAAATAGAAGCTTAGCACTACATGTCATTTATTAGGGCCCAAAGTCTTGCACTTACTTATTCTGACACTGATCAGCCCTGCTTTTTGGTCACAATATCCAGGCTGTGGATCAAGGGAGTACAACCCCCTGTGGCCCACTACCAAGGCCCTCAGCATTTTTTTCCGCCGAGCTCTTTATAAAATAGTACCTTCTACATTTGTAGTTTAGGAAAGAACTTTCACAATCCTTTGAAAAGCAGGAAAAATAGTAAAGTGGATCTAGCACCTGCACTTGCAGGTTTGTGTATACACGCATTTGCAGGTTTGTGTATACACGCATTTGCATGGATGGATGAATGGAGGCGTGTGAAAGAAACCCTCCCATACACTGGCAGAGCTAAAAAAACACCTCTGTGGTCACTGACAGATTCACTCCAGCTCTACCATGTGTATACATGAGAAATGGATACAGTTGGACCAAGTGCACAAGCACTGCAGTTACCATGAGAGCACTGACAATTCTGGTATCAAGGGCCAAGGTAAAATGAGAAGGGCTGCGAGCAGACCTCACATTACCCGCTAGTGTGAGGGCATAGAGGAAGCACAAAAGAAAAGAATACAACTGAAGGAAGAAGAGGAGAAAAAATGCAAAAGGTAGTATGTGTAAAAAACAGACAAATCTATTAATCTGCCACAGTAGGACTTTGAACACCAAAATTTACTTTCTTATATCAAAGGTACCCATTGAGAAGCAACAGCATAATCTCTCAAGAAGTTGGGAAACCTTAACTAAAGCCAAAATAAACCAAGTGTCTGTTCAACCTGGGGACTAATTACTGCCCTGCATTGCTCACAATATATCATTAAACATTACATCACATCTTTCAATAACCAAAATGACAAGTCACATTAACTTATTATGCACAGTCATATGCAGATTAAAACACATTAAAGTACATATATTAGAAAAAATAAATTTGAATTGTAAATTCAATTCAAGGAGCTACTCTCCTAAACTCTGTGGGTAGTTATCCAGTATTAGCAAGTATTAATAAAAATAAATTAACGCAATTCATTTCTTGAAGTTAAGTGTTAGACACTCGCTTCTCTTTTAGGGCATTCAGCTAGGTCTGTAGGTGTTCAATATCCCAAAATGCAGAAAAACAGACAAAGGCCCATATCTGAAGAAACTTCAGCTACGTGTTTTCAAAGACAGACTAACAAAAGCAGCTTTGTCCCTGAAAACCACATCAGAGTCTCTCTTCAGTAAGATTTATATAGAAATGAAAACATCCTTCCTGACTACAAAACAAGTCTTGTAGGGTTTGAACAAAGATGCGTGATATGACATTAAATATCATTTTTATGTTCTAACTTTGATACAAATAAACTGCATGCAACTGTAAAAACTTTGCTACTAGAATGCAAACCACAGAAAAGAAAAAACAAAAGTATTATTTACATTTGGATTGACTTCTGTAATACTAATGGATGAATTCATTTAAAACATTCAGTCTAGACAAAGGTCATTGACACCTGATCAGTTCATCAAAACCCCATGTACTGCACGGGCCTCCAGGGCTTGTGCAGGGAGGTGCGAGGAGGGAAGAGTTGCTTTGTTTTTAAAATTAAGTTGGCTACTGAAGACCAGCAAAGTTGTTGCTTTGTTTTTAAAATTAAGTTGGCTACTGAAGACCAGCAAAGTTCTGACATTGAATCCAGAGCATGAGGTTAACATCACTATAATGTTCAGAAGTCAACACACAAAGCACTAGCAAATTTCTGTGAAATACCCTTCAGTTATAAAGTTTACATCAGCAGATAAATTGAACAAACTAGAAGTACTGAAAGAGCATTTGAATATAGTAGCACATTACCCTATTAATACAGGTTTAGTCTCACCTTTATGGGTGGAACCAACCACATTCTGATGCAGACCTCTTGAAAATTTTATGAGGGTAGACCTTATTGAAGATCCACATTAAATTATGCAAGACACAAGTAAGCTAAGCAATATTGCTTAGTGCACCGGCATTGAATTAACTGCAACCACGCTAGCTGGGGCACAGAGCTATAGAACTAGGCTTTGCTGCATGGGAACACGGACTTGGAAAAGATGTGGGATCCTCTTGGTAGCTACAGACACCTGTCTTACAGTTGCCTATTCTGGAAGGGCCCAAGCCCGAGTCACTTACTGGAAGACCACAGTAACAAACTGAAGACACACAGTAGAAGGCCAAAATAAAAGCTACAATATCCTGCTATACCTAGCACAGTTCTTTGCAGTGTGAGCATCACCCATTACTAAGCAATATATATGTGTATACATATATTATATATATATTGTGTGTGTGTGTGTATATATATATATATACACACATATATACACACACACTAAGCTACACAAAGATGATCAGAACACTTATTCAAAAACTTTCATATGAGGGAACCACTAAATCTTACTTTGCTCTTCACATAGCATATTGGTTCAAACTTACATAAAATTCCTGACCTGAAAGCGGTCACTGACAATGGAAATTCTGCAAACAGAATGTGGTTGACCAGTCATACAAACTACAGAAAGTGAAATCAAGCTCCTTCTACCATAAGCTTATTGGTTCTGGGTACAAAGTAAAGGCTATTCAGATATTTTTAACTAGCAAATTTTAATTGCACTTCACTAACATGTAACAAAGCAATTCGAAAATGTAATTTCAGATGTTGACCACACTGAGTTATCACTAAAATCATGGAGGGCATCTCAAATTATACACGTATTTCTTTTCAGAACTTGTCAATACTTCTGGGAGAATACTTTGAAGAAACTGGGTGAGGGTCTGCAAGAAGGAACATCTGTGATAAAAATGAATGGTCATTATTTCATCCTAGGACATACAAGAAATAGGCAATTCATATGGCAGTGTATTTTTGTACCTTTTGCTTACGGTTATTTAAAGCTTTAAACACCACCCTCCCTCTCCTCTCCCCGCCTCTCTCCCCTCCCCCCAAACGGAAAAGTGATTCAAGACTTTGCTGGTAAAGCAAAATACTCTGAATTTTCAAATGAGGCATAAATTAGCATTAAAAACATTTACCAGATGTAGTAAGTCTACATTTTGTTCCAATAACCAAATGAACAGTTTTGAGAGAAGCACAAAGTAACTATTTGCTTTGGTGGGGAAAAAAAGTAAGAAAGCATCAGAAACATCCCAATGCTGTTAATTTTTCTGTCACAATTTCTAGTGCATTTTCTAAATCGCTCTCACTACAGATACTCCTTTCTCTAGCTTACTAGTAACCGTTCTCATTGTAGTCTACATATTGAAGTAAGATATTAGTTACAGCTGCCTGGAAGTCACCACGGTCCTGCCACCTCAAAACTTCTCTCTTTCCCAGTTTCTCCCCCTTCTCCAGTGTAACAGTTTTATGGCTGTTTCAAGTACTCAGCTAAAAGAAGTTGACGCTGAGTACAAAAGTCAAGGGGTCACAGCAAAACTGAAGATGCGGTTATCTAGTAAACTATAATTACCTCAATTTTTTTAAAATACAGATTAATGAAAAGTAAAACTGCAGTGAGAAAACTCCCTAACTATCGGTGGGACCTTCCTTTAAGCGAGGGAAGGCGCAGCCCCTCTTTCCGGGAGAAGCCAGACCGCAGCTTCACCAAAACTCTCCCTACCCGGGGCCTCTTTCCCCTTTAGGCTGAACAAAGAACTGGAGCCAGCAACAAAGAGAAGGGGGCGGCAACCACCGCTCCGGCTCCTTCAGGGCAGTTGAAAAGAACAACAACAACAACAAAAACCCCAACAACTGCGAAACAGCCCCAACGCCCCGGGCAGGCCCCACCAGACCGGCCATTCCCGGGATTTCCCACAGCCACGGGGGCCTTCCCGCACCCCGCTCCGTTCGGCCGTTCCCCTCCGCGTCCCCGGCGGGGACAGCGCGTCGGGAAGCAGAGCGGCCCGGCCGCCGGTTCCCGACTGCTCCACGGGCGCCGGTTCCCGACTGCTCCACGGGCGCCGGTTCCCGACTGCTCCACGGGCGCAGGGATTCTCGCGTGGGGAAGGGGGGCGGCTGTTATTTTAAGGCAATTGGTAGGCAAAGCAAGCCCGCGGGGTTAAGCACAGTAAGTTTCCCGGCCGCGGGCGGAGCTGCTGCCGCCCGCAGCAGGCACCCGAGAGGCGG
>VZSG01001360.1:0-10801 GCA_013398315.1 Nothoprocta pentlandii
CGTGCTCTAGGTGACCCTGCGTGAGCAGGGCGGTTGGACTCGATGACCTCTGAGGTCCCTTCCAACCTTGGGCATTCTATGATTCTATGGTTCTATGATCTTTTAAATATAATTCTAAAGGGAAAAAATGATTCTTAAAAATAATCTTACTTCTAACGTTTGTTTAAAATAGTAATATTTCTGTTGCAAATACAGAAATACAATCTTTCTGACTGCAGCAAACTTAGAACATCACAAAAAAAGGTTCTGGAGTTCCACCAAGAGGTCAACTTGCTTTATATAGCTCTTTACTGGGTAACACTCAAATGGACATCTGTTAAGAGTTAATAGACTAACAAAGCAGCTCAGCACATTAGTAAAGAAATACCTTGTGCCTGATGTACTCCAAATACTGTTTTGATCCCAAAATGACAACTAGATGAAGGACAGTGATTGCAATGGTAGCAAATTTCACTTCAGGCTCCAGCTACGAGGCAGAAAACATTCTCACTGTCTAAACAGCACTAAGTCCGTATGCACATGTTGTACAGTCACATATGACTGAATTACTGTTACCACAGCTAAGGCCTCACAGGGATGAGTTCTGGATGGCTTTATGGGTAGGTTATAGTTGAAAATGGAACAGTAAGACAGCATGAGAGGAAAAGTGAAAAATATTAAGTTGCTACACTGCAACTAGTGTCCTAACTATACTTAAATTCTGCAGCAATAACAACTGAAGCCGAATTTGTAGGATAGTGACAAATTTGGGGAAAGGAAGACTACAGGGAAAGAAAATGAACTAAATTTTGAGGTAGCTGGAAGACGGATCTCAGAGCTCTCTGCATAGCCAAAAATGAGCTTTTAATACCAAGCTTCCCAGAACTGACTCACTAGTACTAAAAACTGCAACAAAAATGTTTTAAATAGATATCTGACTCTTTTCTTCTATTCATAAATCTCACCAACTGGTAATGAATTTCCCTTCCATTCCGCAAAGTCAACCTACAGAGGGCCTTGCAAAAACATAGGTATGATGAAGTTATCATTTAAAACAGCTTTTCTTTCTTGCAATAGAACATGTGAGACAAACAAGTAATCCCAAAATCTACCAGACAAGCTACCACTCAGACAGAATCCCTAAATCACAGCCAATCTTATGACTGTCTATGGTGGTTCCACATCAACACAGATTTCCTGGATAATTTCCACAATACTAAAATAAGCATTTAAAAAAAAACATTTTCACATTACTTATAAAACCCAGGATAGATTTTCACATTACTTATAAAACCCAATGGAAAAACTCCTAACAATTTCATCAGGAAAAAAAATTAATACAGTGACTATGTGAAGCAGGATGACAAAAACAAAAACCAAAGAAATATCATGCTTGATCATGCTTGATCATGCTTGATTCTTCACCTTAGGAACACACGAATGACAAACTATGACTCCCTTCTAGATGGGCTCCATTATGAATTTCAAGCTCCATATAAAAAAATAAAAAAAAAAAAAAAAAAAAAAAAAAAAAAAAAAAAAAAAAAAAAAAACCACAAATCAGAGTACTGAATTTATACAAAGGCATCAGTACTTGCAAATCTTCCTAGGAGCTCAATAGCTTTTCTTTTTCTTTTTCCTTAAGCTCAAATCACAGTAGATGCATTTTACTTGCATCGCTAAGTAAAATTTCACTTAAAAATTTCAACTGACTTTAAGTATATCAAATAAAGATACAAGCAGATCTTCTGGATTAAATTACATTTTCAGTCAATCTGCAATCTTCTGTATAAATTATGTATGTGTGCATATTTGCATGTGTGTGTGTGTAAAGATATAAAATACATAAGACATCATAGTGTTAATTTTCCTTCATGCTTCAATTTTTATACATCAATATTTCCATTTAGAAGGTGAACTAGCTACTAGCTATATGCAAAAAGAGAATTAAGAAAAACCCTCATGCTCACCAATTACTCTGGGAAGTATTTTATTTTTTAAAATTAACCTAACTGAAAATTTGTGCAAAGGAAGTAAGTGTGCATATATCTATGCAATCAACAAAAGCTCTTATGGCTGAGGTAAATGGCCAAGTGTATTTCTGCAAGAATGAACAATAAGAAAAGGTGACATTTAGCTTGGCTTGACACTTGGATAACTTCCAATAGCCCTGACTCACTTGACTACAGACTTATCAGCTGTGGTCAGAACACTGCACACATACAGACCAGGAAAACGGCTACAGAAAGGCGGATCAAAGTGGCTGCTTTTTTCTTTTCCATTTTTTTTTTCTCTTTTCAATTTAGAAAGGTAACAGTCTTAATGACATGGCCTGGAAAGCCTCAAGAGTTCTGCAGATATACCATGTTTTGAAGAACAGGATAGTCTTTCCTCTTAAAATACCATCAAGGACCATTCACATGAGAACAGAAGCGCAGTGACTAAGATCTTTATAAATAGGAGCTGAAAGCTGGGTTGCTAAATCCATATTTAGCCAGCTATAGAAGTTGACCTGATTTTAAAATATGCCAAGCACCCTCTGTGTTTCTGTCATCAAACACCATTTGGGTTTTAAGAGTGTCCAGTATACTTGAAAATGAGGCCACTAATTTTAGAGCACAAACAGGAATCAAATGGTTATTTGATCAGGCTATATCAGGAACCTATTTGATCAGTTATTAACATCAGGCTGCTGTTTTGAAAATGTCAGTATCTTGCTTAGAAGATTTTTGGTTACATTTATTTCCTAGATCTACTAAATGAAATTGCTATAATAGCCAAACTAGGTCCAAGGGACCATTTATCCCCTTATTCTGCTTTCAACAGTGACTAGGGCTAGATGTTTAAAGGGAAAACGTAAGAAGAGGCTAAATAGAAGGGGACGTTTTTCATATCCTCCTAGCACTCAGCAACATGTCATGCTGCTGATCAAGTTATTGATAGACAGTGTTCTGCTTAAGTATGTTTTTGGGGCTAGCAATCATTACAGAACCATGACATCTAAAGTACATTAATCCAAACAGAAAAAAAAAAAGCAGTAATCTCATGTTATTCAAAACATTTCTCCCAGAAAAAAAAAAAGATGACTGTAGTTTCTAAAACTGTACTTCAATTCAAAGTAGACAAGGGCTTACAAACCTCAGTGTAGTAGAGTAAATATTAGCACTTGCCTGTCAAAGAGTAGGAAGATGGCTGGCAGTTTCCAGGGCCCTAGAAGTGCAGCAGATTAGTGTAACTGACAAATGCTTCATAGTTAGCAAAGAAGCAATAATGACTTTTGTGCTAAAACACCTCTTATGTAATTATGCAAGAGAAGCCAGGAACACAAGCACTCGCTCAGGTGGCACAAAAAGTTAGAGAAAAACTCCATGGACAAAAGACTTTTTTTTTTTTTTTTCCCCTTGAGGGAACAAAAAAGAACAAGGAATTCAGGCCTTCAGGTCCTTCCAAAAGGAAATTAAGGCCTTGTAGACAGTAGAAGATTTCAAGGATTTCAAATGGGATCAGTAAAACTGGATTGATTTTGATAGAGTGATTTTAAAACACGACCAACGAGAGAAAGCAGAGCCTCCTCTTTCCCATTTGCAGTCTTTCTGCCAGGACTGTTCACATGAGTAATTCCATTGGCTCACAGGAAGGTGTTTCCAACAGAGAAATAACTCCAGTATTTAAATGCTAATGTAGTCTACATTCAATTCCTGAGTGCACGATGCAAGATCATTAAACAGATTAAACCATGAAGCTACATTTAGTGTCCTGCTTCTAACCTGTTAGCTCTCAAGAGTACATCTTCTACAGAAAGCACTGAATCTTTAGTCTTTAGTCTTTAAGCTATCTAAAACCTGCTTCACAAAGTTTTTTCTTTTTCTTATGTACAGTTTAACATAATGTTGCTGACAGTGACATGTGGGCTCTCTTACTAGACAAATTCAGGACACTGAAGTATCCCGAATATTTTGCTTGAACTAAAACTAGTGAAAAACCAAGAAAGTAGGCAAAATTAAATTCCCCAACTTCAAAGGCCAGCAGGAAGTAAGAAGGAATGATTGTGATTATTATTATAACTAATAAAGATCCTGTTTCCATACAGAAGTCCATAGCAAATTAAAAACACAGGAGGAGATGCACAGAAAACCTAAGTAACATCCTTTCAACCAGAGTTTTTCCCACAAAGCGTCTGCTAGACTCGAAGGAAAATGCAGCGGATGGATCCACAGTAGCTGCCGCTGGAAGAGACAACTTAAAGCCCCTAATCAGGTTGTTCCATGCCAGAACTATCATCATTTCATACCCTTCTGAAATGTTGGAGAAATAGCCCCCTTAACTCAAGGGAAGTATTTGGAGATATAAAAAGCACAGTAAGTATTGGCTAATGAGGAACAGACAAAGAAAAGTGCCAAATGCTGTAAAGCCCTGATACTTAAGATAATGACTGAAATTTATGACTGCTTCCTTCCCTGGCAGACAGGAGTACAATTAGAACTCTCAAAACAACAGCCCCTTTTGTGCTGGCATGCTGTTGTGTTTATATGGCTACAGATAGACTAGAAGATTAAAAAAAAAAAATAGTACAGCACCCTTTTAAACCCAAGATAATAGCAAAATTTTAAATGTGGTTTTGGGCATGGTATTGTGCATAATTTATTCCCAACTGAAGTTACTCAGGCAATTATCATTACTTGGGCAGGATTTAACTATTTAAGTAACTCACTACATGCAGAACCCTCTGAAAATCACACAAAACAAGAATAAGCATGTTTTATGAGTCACTCCAATTCCCTTTGCTGTCCAAATACAGCTTGACATTTAAACGGCTTAAATTATCCCTTTATTTCAATTTTTAAAAATTTGAATGTGCTTGGCTTGAGAAACTGCCAAATGAAAAGCACCAGGAAGTATGTATGCCCTTTCTTTCATCCTTTACTTGTATCCAGTGATACAGATCACTTGGAACTGACTCATTAGAATAAGGAAATACAAGCACAGGTTTTCTCATCTCATTCACAAAGGAGATTGCAAAGCACTATTACAAAAATATTTAGCATATGCAATCTGGACTCAACTAATCACAGATAGTTTAACATCAGAATATCCTATAGGCCTTTCTCCATACAAATTCTGGAAAAGCTACACGCAAAGGAAGCTCCAACAGCTTCCCAAAGAGTAGAGCAGAACATCCGCAACTGAATCTTTAAGATTTCCCCTGTTGTGTGTTCTGACATTCTAGACCTCACATCTCTCCCCCTTTTCTCTTTCATTCCATACTCAGTGTGCATCTTCACCCTCAGAATTCCACTGATCTCTAGCAATACAGCTCAGCAAGGCTTTCCTCATCTACAGTAATGGTCACACTAGCCTTCTAGTACTATGTCTTTTGAACTAGACGAAATGACTGAGTAGTTCTCTTGATTTCATATGGCTTATAGAACACAACACACCACATCACACTTCACCAGTACGGCATTTAATTCCAAATTAACAAAATTTATGTGGCAAAGGAGAGAGTCATCAATTTTTCAAGTCTAGATCTTCATAAAATACTAAATGCAAACCTACACCAAAAATAATACTATATTACACACTACAGGGATTTACCACTTTCATCCCTGATGAAAGCACAAGAGAAAAGAAGAGGCTCCTGTAAGCCCCTTGCAAGCTTGCAAGAGAAAAGTAGGAAAAAGAAATCTGGACGAAGAAGAAAGATCCATGTATCATGAAATGGAAACTTTCATTATGTGGTTAATTATAGTGTTTTGGGTTTTTTGTTTTAAAAAAAGGGAGAGAAAAAAAAAAAAAGGAAAACCTTCTGGTTCATCTAAGCACTTGGGCTGGCTTCACTCATGTGCAATTTGAAGATCACAGATAAAACTTAGCTGACAGCAGTCCCAAAGAGCTCAATACTACCAAACCAATAGTCTGGAAATATGCTTTTCCTTTCCGTTCACATCTTTCTAACAAAATTTTGTCTTGAATTTTTCCTTCGACTGTTTTTTCAATAATGCATCTGCTTAAAGACATCTACTCTACTGTTAGCAGTATTCAAATAGTGGAAAAAACAAAAACTGTATTTCATTCTCTGCTTTTAATGCAAACTACCTCATTAGTATTTTAAATAATACTAAAAAAAAAAGAAAAAAGAAAAAACCCCAGACACTATGTGTCGATGTTATTTGCTAGACATTTCTATGCTACTAATAGAGCTGAAATTCTCTTGTAGTTCTGGACAACTGGAATTTAAATTACAAAAACAAAAGTATTTTCTTACTCTTTTTACTCTCCACAGCTCCATGAATACTTGATAATACAATTTTTACAGTTTGTCTCAGTTTTCAAAGCCCAATTTTCAATTAGAAAATCATAAATCAAAACAACCTCACGAATAAACACTATAGCCAAATTTTAGTGTATTCTTACTCTGTTAAGACATAATTGCAAAATTGTTACCAAAAGAGAACAGCATGGAATGGTACAAGTATTAAGCAAGGAATTAAACTGAACAAGTTAAAATAACTTTAATTTGGCTAGTGAAGAAAATTCAGAGCCACAGGTCTAACAAGCCTGTATTTTCCTTCCATGAGTCCTGTTTAACCTAAAACTTACATCACGACTGCTGCAAATAGCCCTGTCTACATGAAACAAGAATTAGAGTTTAAAAATTGGCTTAATAAAATTTCACAGCAACCTTACATTGAGAGAAATTTGACACTGTTCTCTGATAAAAACAAAATAAAAAGGAGATACTAAGATGTTCTTTACCTAGCCATTCCCAGACTGGAAAAGTTGGAAGGGACTATCAAAACATCAAGCCTGGAGAAGGGATGGGTCCCCAGGGTAGTGTAGGCAGCGGAGAGGCACTGGGGAAGTAGCCAGAGTGCAAGATCCTTGCAGCTTTCCATAAGGCACCAGGGAGCAAAGACTCTATAAGGAATGACTGACTGCAACCTCATGTCAGGATTTTGGAAACGGCAGGGATACTCCACATGGCCACAGCGTTCTTCATGCCACCTGACAGTAAGAAAAATGCACAATAGTTTAATGTGATATCAGAAATATGCACAATTATCTTAGATAAGATAACTTATCAAGATAAGAAAGTTTTCTATACAATAGAGAGACAGAACTACAAAGTTGGATCACAAAGCCAACTCATTTGTATTCTCATGATGTTCACATACACACAGCAGTGAAAAAAATAGGCTAAAAGTATTAATATATGTCTGACTAGAATTGATGCAGTTAGTCTTAACTAGAAGTAAATGAGACTGGTCAAGACTTGTTTTTATACCAGTTACACATCAAAAGAACATGTGTTTAAAATGTAAATATAGAAAATCAAGTAAGTACGTAACAATAAAAAAGATATATTGCTCAGATATTTTTTAAACATTGTAAAGCATCATGAATACCTACACATAGCTACCCAAATAAGATCTATTTTCTCCACAAGTAAATTATATGCAATTAGAATGAAATTCAAAGTTGTGTGGGTTTTCCTTTAACTAAATAATTCTCCATGAAAACTGGTAAATTCTCTTTTCCCCCTAAGTAAAAAAATGTAGTAGATACTAATTCAGATTTATCAGCATGAACATTTTAAGATATCACATTAAGATCAAGCTTGTTTTACATTAGTTTTACAGGATGTTCAAAGTTGTAGCTTGAAGGAAGGGGAAATCCAGTCTTTCCCTAACACTGAAGCAGATACTTTTAAGATAATTCATCTTCCCACATAAATTCATAACTAAGGAGAAATTTGCTTCATGTTTTCACCTGCTAACTTGTCTTCTGTAAGATGTACTTCTTCCTTGGTTTCATATTTCAACATAAGGGAGCTGGTTCTACTATGCCTTGACAAGCAAGGCACTTACTATCATTGCACGAGGCATCACTTCAAGCAGTTATACTTGTAAGATCATGCTCCAAGTGAGTGCTGATACACAAAACAAATGATAGCACACAGAGCAGCACATTTTTTCTCAAGTGCCAACATTTTAACATCTTATATAACTCTTTCCCAGAAGAAGTCCATTTGTTCGGAAAGAAGTGAACTCTAAGCTATATGCAAGGGAACTACATCCTACTACTCATCATCATACACTTTTTTCCAAGGTCTGAACCCTTGGAAAACGCTTCCCTGAACCCTTCTGATCTAAAAGAATGGTAGTTCGTACCTAACCAGAACAGTTGAGATCAGGTAAGCACATGAAGCTAACAACCTATTTCCAATAAAAATTGCCAATGAGTCTTTAATGACCGCAGGGAGATAGAAATCTTATTTCACATCCTAGCTCAATTTTGTACTTTCTATAGTATGACTTGGAACTGTATCTTCTTTCAGGCTGCTCATTTCAGATTGCCTGCCACCTGCAATAAATGATGCTATACATTAAGAAAGCTTCTTTCAGAATTCCTTTTTAAGCCTGCTGTGCATTAGAGGCAATATACAGTGATGACCAACTACTGATGTACTTCTATAGAAGCACTCATCCCATAAATATATAAATAGCAGGAAAATAAATACAAAACAATCCCTAAAAGCATGTCTGACATACAAACCATCTTAAAGCCTCTGTGTATATGTCTTACTGACCTTAAAAAAAAAAAAATCCATATAAGTCGTAAGTATAAGAACTTCTAACAAATATTAGCCAAGTTATAACCTATTAGAATACTTTAATTTCAAAATTGTATTGAGATATCCTTCACTCAATTTCCAAAGTCTCACTAGCTCTATCAAAGTGACTGCCACAGCCTCAATTTTAGTATGGTGTTAGTCCTAAAACAGCTGCCTGTTAGGTAAGTATTTTTAGGTCAAGCTTGTAAATCCATCATAAAAAAAAGGCCTTAAGGAACTTGACAAGCGAAGGTAACATGATAAAAATAAAGTGCAACATCTGAAATTCTGTTAACTAGCAAGAATATATATGGAAACAAGCTACTGTTCCAGGGAATTTATTTTTAGTCTGAATTGCAGGTCATTTGCAGGTTTATATATAATTTAAATAAAATAATAATAATTTAAACCTCATGATCACTTTCAGCTACAACGGATGGATAGATATAAGTGTCCATAACAACTGCATTTCTACAGTTTTGGTGAAAGATGGCTAACTAACCATTTTGTGGGCTGGAAAACAGACTATTTTCTATTAAGCAGAGTGCCTTTCTGCCTTTCTTTTAAGGGACAGCTGGAACATATCATCCCAGGGAAACCACTGCGTAGGCCTGCTCTAAATCTGGGATGGGACTGTAGAGGATAGGAAAGGAAAAGCAGGTGACTAGGAGTGAGTAGATAGTACTGTAGTAGAGGGCATTAATGATCCAGAAGGGACTGAGACTTTAGAAAAGATCTTCCAGTGGCTGTTTTAAGAAACACTGGAGGAGCTGGTGTTATTGCAACAAGAGATGCAGGATGCAAATAAGAGGATATAAGGTTTCTTTAATCCTGTTATTCACTAAGCAGTCTGTTCTTACATAAAAAGATCCACACCCTTACCCATGAAATAATACCTCTGGAATTACTTCCCTGTCAAGATTTGGCTCTTCAGATTAAACATGTTCTGTTTTGATTCCGGTACTGAAATGACTCACTTTAACATTCCATGGAATAAATGAAAATGCTACACAAATATCTTATTTTTCAGAAGCAGTTGAAACACACACCTATAATCAGCTTTGGAAAATGGCAAAGAAAAGTCGCTGTTTGTCCAAACATTAGTGGTGAATGGCTGCTGTTTAAATTCCTGCCAGCATCCAATGGCAATAGTGAAGGTAGATGCAGGCATCGGCATAGTCACGTAGTAATACCAGCTCAAGACACCTGCAAGGAAAGAGAACATTTGTACAGAATCATCCATCACAGCAGAGCCAGTATTGGGAATTCTAATGTACTGGGATACTGGGAAGGCCTCCCACCACAGAGCCACACAGCTATGATGAAGAAGGGAAAATTTCAGAGAGACACATAAAAGTGGTCATAAAAATTGACCATGGATTCCCTATCACTCCCTTCTGTCTGCAGCTTCCTTTATTTATAACACCTCTACCTTTATATTAAATGCTACTATCTGCTGGTTTCTTCAGCTATTAATAAACAAACACACACAGATCCCTGCCCGCATCCCTCTCCCCAGAAAAAGAAAACAAATCCCACAAGTCTTACAACCTTTAATCACCACTAGCCTCAACTATATTATCTATATAGAAACCTTGTATTTGAATTCAGAACTATACAAAATGGGTAAATAAGATTTAACAAACAACACTAATGAATCAGGGCTGGTAATCTGAGGTATCTGATATGCCAGCCAGGCAGTGAGCAATCACAGCTTGGAATCAGATGTGATATTGCCAAAGTCAATGATTTGGTTGTGATAATCCAGGAGCTGCTATAACAAGATTAGAGAGTCTATTTGAAGCTAAAATGATGATATCTCTTATCAGTATGGGAACAAAGTGCAGGAAGATGGAGAGTATAGTATAGGATGACTCTATATGTGAATCAGTTTGGAGGTTGCTTTAGGACACTATACTTTTCATTAGTGTAAGCTTTTGCTTATTTCTACCTTCTGTTTCTTTAGAAAAGGTGAAGTTCAAGGACCACATTTGAGGACTCATTTGTGTCCTCAAATACAATTGCTACATAGCACTAAATAGGTTAATTGTGCGTGGAAAGAGGGTAACATGAGGTACGACCTGCCAAATCATGTGCAAGTAAGTACAGCCACGGCAACTATGGAAACACATTGGCTTTAGTTCTCAAGTGATAGCTCCAATATTAATACATATGCAAAAGTATTCTGAATAGGGAGGGAGAGAGAAA
>VZSG01001360.1:10984-42167 GCA_013398315.1 Nothoprocta pentlandii
GATCCAATAGCTGTCACAATGTAAAAAGTGGTGCAAAAGAAATATCTGAACAGCGAAGTATCTCTTGGTCTCCTAGTTTAAGTCCAGGTTACTCAAAGAAAACACATGCAAAAAGTTTTTTCTCTTAGCCTCAAAAACTGTTGCCACCAACTCCTTAAGGCACTGCTATTTGCAGAGCTCTGTGGGAGGCCCGCAAAGCCTCTGCTTCGTACAGGCACTGGCAATCACCTGCATTCCCCAACTCCATCCCCTTTGACAAGATCCACCACTGGCACCAAAAGCTCTGGTCTGGAGTACTTGTACCTTACTCCTGTAACTTTCCTGATCTCTCATCAGCATATGAGCTGAAAGAATTTGCTTCAAACACATGAGAAACAAACAGGACAAATGTTTTACTAAATTGCCTTTTTGACTAACTTACAAAAGCCAGGAATGAGCCAAGGCAAGCAAATTGCACCTTGAGAGAAAGAGATCACAAAGGACAGCACTATTATTTTATTATTTTGAAATACTAAATTCTTGGCCTTGAGAGTTTCACTGCATAAGGCTTGGCCACTGGCTTTAATGGGTACAAGAACAGGTCCAGAGACAGTCTACAGTATTTTGTGCAGTTGTCATTAAACTAGAAGTGTGACAAAATGCAGTTCGCTACTGGTAAAATCCCAGAGTTAAGCAGCAGTGAAGAGAGAAAATCCGAAAAACAGCAATATGTTGACAATATAGCAAGCCCAAGCAGCAAGCTGCAGCGACACAGCAAACTGTGTCAGGTGGCAGGACTTGTAGGGGAGAAGGTTCTCACAACATTAAGGAGACTGTCTGAAAGCAAAGGGAAGAGGCCTGTGCTATGCAAACAGTAGGAGCAGAGAAGGCTACAGTGAAAAATGAGGTTAGCAAGACAGGCTGGAGCAAACAAGACTATATAGTGATTCAAAAAACAAGTTGGGTAATTTGGACAGAATGTCAAAGGGGACAGGGAGTCACTTTAGTGGTCTGGAGACCAGACCAGCATACATTACATCCAGAGTTTATAACAGATGGACACTAACCTGGAACAAACCTTGCCAAAGCCTGTAGACGCCAAATGCAAAGGAAGTTAATTTTGTTCTCAGTATAGGCTTTCATGCCACTTTAAATTAGGATTTATTTTTAAATGAAAAAAAAAAAAAAGAAAAAAAAAGGCAACTGACATGCAGATCCTTTACTTTTTTTCCAAGCTTCCTACCCTTCATCTGGGCATTACAGGGGCCATGATATGCCCAGTACAAGATCTACGCCTACTACATACTATACATCCAACAGTGTTCAATTCATCCTACAGAGCTTTTGGGTACCTCCAACATTCACACCCTGCACTCTGCAAGACAACCAATATATTTACCCTACAAGGTCGTTCCTTGAAGGAGTTAACAGAAATCCTGCACATTGGCATGGTTTGTCATTGGCATGACGAGCAAGTTCTCCATGGTGTGTTCCCTGTTCAGTGACTGATCTGGTCTTTGTGCAGGCAACATTTCCTACACCACAACCACGTCTGGTTCCAGAGTCCAACTCTCATGTATCTTCTGTCTCCTCCTCTCTCAGTGGAAAGGCTGTCTTTCAGCTCTCTGGAGCTCTTCACAGCTCCAATTTCTTTCTTTAATTTTCCTCAGACCTGTGTGTTTTGCTCTGTATTCTTCCAGCTATATCCCTACCTTGCTGTGCTCTCACCTGCTCTGCTTGCTCTCCCTTCCCCTGCTTCCTGCTTCGCAGTGGCTCCCTTGGAGAGAGCACCACCTCTAGGGAAGCGGAAAGCAGTGCAGATGAAATTGGGAAACGGCCTTCACCAAAAACACCCACCTGCAAGGGCACCTTGGGATGACCGGGATATCGGGGAGGGTTTATCTCATCGGGAAAATAGTGGGAGAACACCCTGCTCATTTATTTGCAATGTTTACTCCCTCTCCCTGCAAAGAATCTTGATTTAGCAGCAAACTGCTCTCTATACATACTTACTTTGGACAACACAAAGTATTTCCTGACTGGTAATTTTGAAAATCATTTTCCAAAAATTTACTTTTTTCCCCACTTCTTAAGACAAATCTATCCTATCATAATGACATAAGCCATGCAAAAAGAATCACCTGTCGTACGATGTACAATTGGAAAATATCCCATTTAAAATTATTTAGGAGTGCAGTTAACACGAGTAGGAAATTATAAGCAATTTTAAGTGTGCAAAAAAAATCCAAAGGCAATTTATTTCCTGCTATTTGAAATAATAATGATGCTAGGTAATTACTTCCTAGAATTTTTAATGCATTTAACCTATCTCTGAAGCCATTAAAATCATATTTTTAATCCTGCTGAATCCATTATAACTAAAGAAATACTTGAGAGTCAGGATCTCTTAACACTTGATGCAAGAAAATTAAAATATTTTTACTTATTAATGTCCTTCTTCTCAAGTAGCTTGCAGTAACACAAATAAAACCACTGTAAGATCCGCAGACTGTATATGACTTACTTAAAAACTGCAGCTCTGTTACCTCTGGTGGAAAGGGCACACTGCCTAAAAGGCCCAGTCCCACCACTCAGCACCACAGCTTTGATGCCACGATTTGCTATGATTTGATGCCGTGGATGGACATCAGTCCACATGAGCACGACTCACGAGTCACACACGGGTCAACACGGCTGTTTCACCTCTGAAAGGTGACAGAAACACCAGCAAAAGCTCGCTGCAACACAAGTGATGGCTGTTCTAGCACCAGATGTCTTCCCACCACTACTTCCCACACACCTTTTATAGCTGGAATCAACCTGAAACAAGATGGAAACTCCAGGATTGCACAAGGATGAGGGAACTGCATGAGGATGAGGGAACTGCACAATGAGGGAGCCATTGCATTTACCCCGAATTGCTGAACATGTGTTTCTTGAAAATGAACCAAAACAAATGTAAAGGGGTTTGTGACTAAATATACTTGCATGTTGCGTGAGTTAATTGCTGAAAGTAACACTGGCAGGTGTTGAAAAGAGTTCAGTGATTAACAGGTTCACATTACACATGCATGATACATATTTGCATATATACACGCACACACATATATTTATGTTTATATACATACACATATATATGTTTTATATATATATATACACATACACACACATACACACACACACACACACATATATATTGAGTGTTGCCTGTAAACTTTTTCCCCAAGTGCATCACCAGCTGCATTTTTGATAGAAGCATTTTTTTCTCTCATGTTTCCTAGAGTTTCTAACCTCTAAACACCCCAAAAGGAATATTTTGAGCACTTTTAAGATCACATTCACATGGTTATTATTTGCACTTGGGTATGAATACACACAGACGAGGAGATGCACTATTACATGCAAATACTTGTGAGAAATGAAGAATCTGTACATATGATTGCACTCAGTTTGGTCTATGCCCAGTAATCACAGCATCTGTGCATCTGGAGATGTTGGCGAGTGAAGCAGCATGCAGCACTCTGCTTAAATGCAGGATGGCGTCACCTTGCCTGTCTTTTCTTGGTATCTGCACACAGAATTTTACATATATGATTTTTAAAGAAAGGAAAAATCTAGCTAACTTCGAGCACTATCCATTCACAACCGCTTGGCAGAAATGCTTTTTCTCTACAAGAAACTGCATTTAAAAAAAATATATATATATATATATGGGTTCTGCCAGTTGCGTATGATTTTATAAACATGCATCACAGCAATAGTATATCATATGTAAACATTTTGAGAAAATTCTTATATCCGTTAGGCCACCCTGGAAGGCTTTTAGAGCTGTATGTATAACGACATGACAAGATCCATGTGGCACAGGTCATGTAACAGAACAAATCATTTTGAACTTTAACTCTTAGAAGCCCTCCTTACTAAACCAATGAATTTAAATTTCTATTTTCAAGGCTTCATATTAACACTTGAGCTTTGAATTTTTTTGAATCATTCCTCACAATACTGCTCCTTTTCCTTCTGTCCTCTGTAACTGAGTCACATCTTTTTACAAGTTAAGGAACGCTCTATAACGGTGACTTGCAACGTCTCTCTGTAGATGTGCACCCACATAATGGGGCTCTCATCATTAATTGGGAAGCTACTGACACACAGTCCCTAGCACTTTCAAAGAAAACCAAGCGCCCTCTCATAGCGATACTGTAATTAGGACAAATAATGAATGGTGGGAGTTGCACAGAGCCATATGTAGACTCCTCCACACCATAAGAAATTCCATTTTGGGGAAAAGACTGAAAAACTGTAAGCGAAGAAATACAACATTTGCTACTTCAGTTCTGTAAAGTTCAGCAGAAATAACATTCCCACTGTCACACAGCTCCCAGAGAAGCCAGCTTGAATGCTGCATTTGCTTCTTCCCAGCGCACTTCACGTTTCTCACTCAGCACATCGTTAGCACATTGAAGCTAAAATGAGTCATTTCCCCTCTGCTGGGCTATCCATTAAGGACTTTTAGAGTATTTCTTGCTTTCATGAAGTTCTTAGGGATAGAAATATACCAGGTTAGACTTTGGAAAATTAAAAAAAAAAAAAAAAAAGAAAAAATAAAAGAAAAGAGAGAGAGAGAGAGAGAGAGAGAGAGAGAGAAAGGAGGCTTTAAACTGACTTATAAATTACCAAAACAAAATCAATTAATTGCAACTGCTAGAAAGATTTAAACAAAATTCTTTTCTATTCTACAGAGTGACAATGCTGACTTGGGGTGAGTAAGCACCAGTTCTGACTTTAAAGACTAGGTACCCTGATGTCATTATCAACACTCCAAAAGCAAAAAAACCATCCCCCCCTTCCCCCCTCAAAAAAATCCCCCAAATTACTACTTCTTTACTTAAAAGAAAGGTGTAGATTCTTAATAGGTTCTTTAAATCAAAGAGTGAAAAACAGTTTTGATAATGAAATAATTCTTCCACAGTGCAGCTTTTTCAGGTAGCTAATACAGGAGAATTGTATACAAATCTCAATTTAATTGTTGCTGTTCTCCAGTTGCTACACAGGAGAATTGATTTTACCTGAACTTTGCCGAATTACACTGTAGGAAAAACTTTCGCAGGTTTCTATTTTTAGAAATTCACATAAGCATCCTTCTCAGTCTTAGTATTTTACACCAGGTAGCCACTGTTGAGAGCCTAACAAGCAACAACTCATTAGCAGAGCGTGAGCATGGATAATATTAATTTCACAATGATGGCAGAGCTGTTCTCCTGCACTTAAGTCTGAAGCACTCTAGTATTCCCGATGCCAAGACAGGAAAGTATTACTGCCGAAGTGAGCTGAACAGCTCATCATAACCGTTGTCCACATTTCAACAGTAGAGACAAGACTTGGAACAGGTTTTAGGTACAGCCAAAAAAAACCTCATGGTTCCATATAAACAGATTTACTGATGGTTCTGAAATCAAGGAGACTTTCATTCATTTTTTTTTTCCAAGAATAAAATTTAAGAGATGAGTTTTTAAAGCTTATTTCAGACATACCTAACACTAACCTTTTCCTGTAAGTTATTTATTATCGATCAAAACTTTAATACTTTTTACATAATGAAAAGCTTTCCAAGCATCCATGCAATCTCCGTTTTTTTTTGGCCAAAAGGAAACAAAGTCATACATATCAAAATTAAATCTAAGCTACTTCTCAAATGCTTTAATATACACCTCAACTATTTTGGCCATCGCTGAACATAGGCATCAATCCTATTCTGCAAGTGCTGAGAATTCAGCACTTCCTCTACGAACAGCTTTTAAGATTTACAAAAGAGACCTGTTCAAAACACTAGTAGCTAAGAAGTTCTTAAATTTTACCCAACAACTGGATTCAGGTTCAAAGGAAAAAACAACTCAAAGCAAAATGGTGATCATTTTTCAGCCAATGAAGATGGTGTACTGGTGTGCAACATCACATTGCTGTAAGAAGAGATTTTGTAAGGTTTGCAAGCCTAGAACTTGGCTAAGTGTTGTTACTGTCGGGAAAAAAAAAAAAAAAAAAAAGACAGTTGGTTGACATGTACTGCCAGACACTTTTCCAGGGATTCAGAAACAACAGCTTTCCTTAGGCCTATTTAGTAACAAAACACTTTTAAAGACACCAATGAAAAGGTTTGTGAAACTGAGACTGATGTACCTTTTCTTAACCAAGCCCATCCTACCTTCTTAAAGGATGACTGTAGGCATGAAGATCTTGAATAACTGCAAAACTGAGTCTTTCAAAAACATTTGGAGGCAGACCTTCCTGGACAGTTCCAAAAGCTTCTTTTATCAGAAAGGATGAGATACAGGACCTACACTCCTTATTTCATCTATAATTTATCTATTTCCTCTACAATTATAATTGTCTGTGGAGATGTAGGTATTATCCAACCATACACAGCATACCCTTTTTCCCTTACAAATGCAAATGTATGCAATTATTTAACAATTTTAAATTACCTAAATATAAATTTGAATAACGCATAGAAAACCTTTAGAATTTACTTCCCCATCTGTGGGAGAAGCTATTGCCCCATCAGTACAGCTCTCTCAAAGTCAGTGAAGTAAAGCAAGCTGGATTCACCCCATAGGATACTCCCATTTAACTTGCCTCCAATTCCAGGCAGAAGATTTAAGCTGCCTGAGCAATTATCACTGCTTATAGAGTTTATCTGTCTCCTATGGTTTACAGAGGAAATTCACTGAAGACAATCAAGTGAGCAGTGCTGCTGTTGGTATCTGGGACAAGATGGGGGGAAGTGACACAGAAACCAGGATATCTTTCCTGGGCTAGTGTTGGACCAGCTTCTACTTAAACTAGACCTTGCTAGAGCTTACCTCAAAACCAATGGTAGCAAGACATACTTTATAGCTATACGTTGCCTTAAAACCCTCCTCCTCTTTGAAGACCGAGATTTAAAGAATAAAGTAACTGACACAAAAGAAAAATGCTTCCTTTGGCCAGTTGCCTGCCAATGCAAAAAACAAATCAGAACAAAACAAACAAAAAACAAAAACCCACAAAGACAGATATTCAAGATACTATTATACTTAATCTGTTTCATATTTTTCAGGAATTGAACATGATACAATGACAGATTCCAATCACTTCCACTGTCACCTACACCTGGACTGGAAAACTAATATTGGGTATTCAGTAATCTATCAAAACTTGAAGCAGTGAAGAGCCTGATATGGTCTGCCCGATGTTCACTTGTACCATGATTATCCCCAACTCAGAAATAAATAGAAGTAGTAAAACTAAAAGGCAGAAACTTCGCTTTCTTACTAAGTCACACTGACGCTTCAGCAGGTAACATTTCCACAGGAAGAGACTAAAAAACCACATATTTCAAGTACTTTTAAGACAAAGATTTTTTTTTTTAAATCTTATAATTACTAAGCTGTATTTCTAATAAGAAAATTATTTTAAATACTTTGCTATAGAACATGTATTTCACCTTCTTGAAGTGGGACAGGTTCTGCTGAGTTTTCACCACTCATCAGTACAACAAACTGTGCATCTGTTCGGACTGTAGCTTGCCATGTTGACAATGCAATGGGTGGCTCTTGGCATGGGAAAAGGGCTCTGTTGTTTATTGGTGATCCCATTGTATAAACACATGGCCTGGATGGAAGGAAAAGAGAGACTGAAGTTGCTTTTGGAATTACTACAGAAATGATAATAGCAAAGATTGAATTCATTTCCCTGACAAAGATCAAACCTACTTTACTACTATTTTTAAGCATCTCAGCTATGTAGCTTTCAACATCCATTTAAGATTAACCAAAGTACTATCTCAGTTATTTAGGTCAGAATGAACTAAGCAAGATTACTACAAAATATTTTTTACATAAAAAACAACAAACTCCTCCAGCCCTCTGCACTCTCCTGCTTCCACATGAGCCATTCAGCTTCAGACAGGAACTCTCAGCTGAGCCTGTAGGGCCAAGCAGTGTCTTCCAGATGTCTTCAAAAGGCACCAGCATCCACAGCGTCTGCCTGAGGTCTTCAACTTCTACTGCCATTAAATACTTCACTGCACGGTTTGGAGGCTCAGCCTAAGTCAGTGAAGTAGGGCTAGTTTTTAGCCTCTTCTCTGTAAAAGGTCATAGCTAGCTGTGGTCTTTTAAACATCTCTTCTTCATGCCGTGAGGAAGCACAGACTAGTCAACCTGCCTTTCACAACTGTGGCCACTGAGCATGTGATGAGAAGAGTGCAGCTTCCCTCTTGGACAAGGCAGGCCTCTTTCCCACTTTCTCACCTACCAATCTTTCTGTGGTGTTGCACACTCTGCATTTTCTTTAGTCCTCTTCTCAGTAACCTCTTCAGCTACTGCCTCTTTCTGTGCAATATTTCATAGTAACTTTTTTCTTACTAGGAGGCCAGCCATCTCCAGGAAAGGCCTTTTATTAACTCCTTCAAAGTGCCACTGCACAGAAGTAATAAATCTCAATTTGCCATTTTAATTGCATTTTTGCAGTTTCATCATGATTTCTAGTACTTGCATAACACCATCCTTCAGAAACAGTCATAGAGCAAACAGTTTTCAGATATAAACTACATAAAGCAATGAGTCAGCATGTTCTCCAGCTGAAAAAAAAAATTTTTGAACGCATCACTTGATTCAGTTGCACGTTTTTGTTTGTTTTGTTTATTTGTTTTTTTTTAAGTCCATAATAGTTAAAGCCAACATTCTGGGAGCACAACACATTACTTTGGAAGTATTTGAAGCTAAAAATATCCTGATCGGTTTCTGGCATAATTTGAGCAGGAAAAAATCATCAAAACACTTAGGAAAGTTAGGCAAATTGTTAGGTCAAAGCCTCTTCAGTGACAGCTAAGATACAAGTATCTTGTTTATTTCACCCAAGTATTTCACCCATCTGCTCAAACAATTTCTTATCCAAAATCAAATCCAGGCTGTACAGAGGGAGTGAACACAGAGAGGTTAATGGCCATGACTGGAAGATAATTTTACCCTTTTTACCTGGTTTTGCGTGTCCTATGGATCAAAAATTGTCTATGACACAACCAAGTCACTATGGCCCCATCAACCAGTATGTTACCTGAGCTGTAGTAGCTCTCAAAATGGTACTTTTAACCCATAGCAAGTGCAAACCATTTAAAAGCTGTTAAGCTCATTTATTTTACCTTAAACTTGTAACAGACTAAAAGCAAATGTGAGCCAGTTACTATGATTCAGCTGATAGTAGCACTTTTCTAATCTAAAATAATTTGAATGTGTATTTGAATCCTCAGTGACCTAACTTAAGAGAACAAGCCTTAGAGTTAAGTATTTTAAAGAAACTTTTACAGCTTTTCACAGAATCACAGAATCCTTAAAGTTGGAAGGGATCTTTAGAGATCATCTAGTCCAACCCCCTTGCACACGCAGGGTCACCTAGAGCACGTGGCACAGGGCTGCATCCAAGCGGGTTTGGAATATCTCCAGATGAGGAGACTCCCCAACCTCTCTGGGCAGCCTGTGCCAGGGCTCTGTCCTCACTGCTAAGAAATTTGTCCTTAAGTTCCTGTGGAACTTTTGGTGCTTCAGGTGGTGCCCATTTCCTGTAGTTTCTATCAGTGGCCATCACTGAAGAGAGGCCGGTGCCCTCCTCCTCACTGCCTCCCTTGAGGTATTTATAGACACTGATCAGGTCCCCCCTCAGCCTTCTCTTCTCCAGGCTGAACAGGCCCAGCTCCCTCAGCCTTTGCTCACAGGGCAGATGTTCCAGGCCCCTGATCATCCTGGTAGCCCTGCGTTGGACTCTCTCCAGCAGCTCCACATCCCTCTTGTACTGGGGAGCCCAGAACTGCCCACAGTCTCCAGATGTGGCCTCACCAGGGCTGTGCATAGGGGGGTGATCACCTCTCTTGACCTGCTGGAGACACTCTTCTTAATGCACCCCAGGCCTTCTTGGCTACCAAGGCACACTGCTGCCTCATGGTCATCTTGTCATGCACTGTGATGCCCAGGTCCCTTTCTGCAGAACTGCTCTGCTGAAGGTCAGTCCCCAGCCTGTACTGGTGTCCAGGGTTATTCCAAGGGGTTATTGCACTTGCACTTGCAGGGACCCTGCCCTTGCCCTTGTTGAACTTCATGAGGTTTCTCACCGCCCAGTCCTCCAGTCTGTCCAGGTCCCTCTGGATGGCAGCACAGCCCTCAGGGCTATCAGCTACTCCTCCCAGTTTGGTATCATCAATAAACTTGCTGAGGGAGCACTCCAGCCCTTCATCCAGGTCATTAATGAATAAGTTGAACAGGACCGGACCGAGGACCGACCCTTGGGGAACACCACTAACTACAGGCCTCTAGCTGAACTCTGTGCCACTGATCACCACTCTCTTGAGCTCTTTACATTCCTCATGTTTATTATGTTTTATTTTGCCTCTGTAAGATAAGGGACAAACCACAGCCTAAGCAGGCTGGCTCTTAATACACATGCACAAGTAGGAAGAGAAAGTGTCTGACATCCCCTTGCCATATATCAGACTAAACAGAGCAGGTCATGGCTATCCAGCAGAGCTCAGGAAGGTAACCAGAGTGGGGAGAAGGTCAACCCGTCACCTCCGTCTCATGCTTTTAACCAACAGAACATCATGCAAAGGTAAAAGGTCACTGAGCTGCATACATCTTTTATTATCTTACATCTCTTTAGAATTAATCTGCTAAAGCTGAGCCTATAACCATGGCAGAAATACTTAAATGGCTTTTCTCCCAGAAAAAGAAACCGGACATGTCAGTGAGACTAGGAGAATTAGTTTCAGAGAAGTAAGAACAGCTCATTTTTTCATTTCCTAGTAGGGTTGCTTCCCCTTTAAAGTAAAGTTATCAGAGATTGACATTTTATCAATCTGTATATTTGGGAAGGAAGTTTTGCTGTGTGCCATTGATTTACCTTGGTCTTAGAATAAATGCAGGGGACTTCGCTATGCTGAATAAATTCTGGGGCACCACTGGAGTGAACCGGCTGAGCAGGGTGGCAGAACAGCACTGCACCTACCTTCACTTCTGGGCCTACTGGGAACCCAGTACAGAACTCAGGAGCGAGCCAAGTCAAACCGAGGGAGGCTTAAGTTGTCAAAGCAGGAATTTTTTTTTTTTTTTTTCCCTGTACCCAAATGTGCATATAATCCATGACAACTGTGATAAATCCAAAGACTGGATGTCCCATATTCATATTTCAAGTGCCCAAGTTTCAAACAGATCAGCTAGTAGCAGAACTGAAGAGCAGCCTGTAATGCTCCATTATATTTTCAATTGGTATGATTTTAATGTTCAGAGATGGAAACCCAATGTCAAATGCAATAAAAACGTAACATGAAACAGATGCCGTCTAGACTATTAATGTAATCTCGCTTTTGGAGAGCTCTTTTTACCTGCAGATCATGAAGTGATTTACAAATTATGTCAATACCATTTTACAGATGGGAAAAATGAGACAGTAACCGATTTGCTCAGTGCCTGTGTGCACACTGGGCCTACAGGCTTCGTTTCTCAGTCCCTCTCAGTCCCATTGCTTTTTCATTACACTAGAAAGCCTTAATATGAGAAATAAATTTACATATTACATAACTAACATTTTTTTCCTGAAAAAAAAATGTTAAAATAGAAACAGATAAGTCACAAGTCTCTACAATAAAGACTAGGTAGAAGAAGGGTGATGGAGAGAGCCAAATATAACATCTATTTTCAAAGCTACATCTTCTTTCCGCTCCTCATCTGTTTCAGTACTATTTTTGTCCAGATGTACTTAAGTTGGTACTTAAGTTGATTGTTTCAACTCCAGATTTATTAAAATATGTAAAAGTCTGCTGAAAAAAATGACAATAAAAACATGAAGATCCAAATTTTGAGGGTAACTGTCAGAACAACAATTCCATCAGTTACATATTTATATTTAGTTACATATTCATATATTCATGGCATGACCACGCTATCAGCTGAGAAGTCTGCTAACACTGAACAGTCCCTTATTCTGCTTTGCAGAGAAGTTTATAAGATGAACTGGTGATTATGACCATGCTAATACTGCAGTGGAACATTAAAGTACACATGGCAGCTAAGAGCAGTCTTTGGTCAGAGTTAGGCAGCACAATTTCAGCACACAAAAGCTCAAGAAGCACAAAATTATCTTCCTGTTTATTTTAATCTGACCCAGAAAAAGTTAGGAAGCTAAGTAAGATGCACCAAAGAATAGCAGTGACCATTAGTCAGCAGTTTCAAACTTCTACAAATGCATAGAAAATGTTTTTTTCTACTTTATCATCACCACTTCTAGTAAGAAACTTATTAGTCTCTTTCCTTTCTCCCCACTGCCTGTTCTCCCCACCTCCCTTCATTGTCTTTTCAAGGTCACCTAACTTGCACTAGGTGACCATCTACTTGATCAGAATTTTATTATGGCAACCAAAACTTCGTTCAAAAGAGAACTTGCAGTTCAAAAGAGATAAGCAATCAGAATACAGTGCCAGCAGGTAAACAGAGAGCAGGAACTATTTGCCTCATCCCAGTTGAAAGTCAAGTGTCCACAAAAGCATGTCCACAAAGTATGTCTCTGGTCACTCATCTGGCCAGCTTTATGGCTAGCACTTCCCAGTGACAGGTAACCCATGCCTCTGGACTATCAAGCACTAGCTACCATACTCCTTGGTTGAGCTTCAAGCAGAGGCTTTGGACAGGACTTCGCTCTGTAATCTCCCAGAGCCAGAGAGTCTGATGTAAAAATGAGTCATTCAACTCTAATTTATCTATAGTCCACACATTTTAATAACAAGATTGGTTCAAATCACCTCTTAGAACATCTCCCTTTCCTATGGAAGTGTATGGCAACTATAACATTAAGCTAAGCTACTAAAACTTAACAATAATATCTACTTAAAAATAAATATTCAATTGAAACTCTGTTGCCTGACACACCTGCACTCAAACCTAAGCTTCACCTAATGACGTCCTATGCAGCTCAACCTGCTTTCAGCCTGCCTGAAGCTTTCTGCAGCAAAGTGTCAAGGTCAGCAACTCTATTCTTGTATTTAAAAAAATTAATAAATAATCTTAGTTTATTGGGTATTGCCTCCACATAACATGACAACCTCTTGCAACAACAGTGTTAGTCCCTGATAAACCACTGCTGTTTGCAGCTATTGGTTATTCAAAATTATAGTGTGCCACGAAGTATATTCTCTATGAAGGTATGATTTCCCGAGACACAAATCACACCATTCTTTTTGTTCTACAAAGTGGCAATAATCATAACTGGACCCCAGCAGCACAGGCATCCTGTTTGCACCTAAGATACCAGTTGACAACTATGTATGCCTTTTAAACTACTCTCCAGTTTGAGTAAGTACTAAATACAATTACAAGATGAGTGACTTTCCAGGTAATATTTATCATTCTAATGATGTTTTTCGAACAACTGGATAGATACATTTCTGAATTCCCAGTTTATTGCAAAATTCTTAGGCTTTTGCCAATTTGTGCTGTTATATACCTGGTATGATAGGTACATCAAATCTGCTTCACTAGTACACAGTACGGACAATCTTCTGATCAATATCATATTTTTTAGCACAGACATCACTAGGAAGCAAGGCTGATAAAGTTAGGACGGGGTAGATCTTTTCCACATCCAAAGTAAATCGACTTGTTGCTTATTCTGTTCTCAGAAGTCTCAGCAGTTTACCTCTAATAATAAGAATTTTTTTCCCACTTGCCTTGGCATGTATTTTTGGCAAATAGCCAAAATGCACAATAGCTTCATCAGTGTTACAAAAAAAAAAAAAAAAAAAAGCCTATAATTGAAGTCACATTGACCAAACTCTTTAGGCTTCTCACTCCATGCAGACCTTTCAATAGTACTCTGGTAACATGTTAGGAGCCAGCCTATTGCCTTTAAACACTGCATAATCTAGTTGCTACAGATCCTATTTAAATTAGTAGTAAAGATTGAAAATAATTTATTATTGGCCAAGAAGGTTTACTGATTGCTTTATCATTTCCAGAAGAGTGATCATAAAAATCCAGCCCCGTTGTGTTTAGAGATAAGACAGTTTGCCTGTGGATATGAACTGTGAGACAGCTGGACAGTCTCAGCTCTGCTCCGAAACCAAATGCTGCCTTCTATCCTCAGGCAAGTTCATGTACACTCCTGAGCAGTGCCTTGTCTCCGCATCTCCAACAGCACTGTAAATAACTGGATTTTCCACTGCATTTTTCCACTGTATGCTTACTCTGTATATTCCCTTTATCATGTTTCTTTGTACTCCTTGTGCTTATATAGTATATGCTCCAAAGAAAATCACAATGCCAAACCATCAATTGTCTATTCTTAGTGTTTGCATCACTGTTCCTGGCACCTCTGCTTCACCTTGTTAAAATTCCTGTACATCCCATGCAAAAGACCAGAGCTGCTATTAAATTCACTTTTCTCACAGTACAGTATTGCCTGGGCTTGTGAAGCTATTGGCGTTTGTGAGGTGTTCCTATAAACATGCTTTGATCTCTGAGTAACCTCCTGCTTTGGGTCTTTTTGTTTGTAACATTTTGTCAGTAACAGCATAAACTTCACTGCAGACCGAGTAATTTCCCCAGGAACCCCAGAGAGTTTCTTTTCTCTCTGAACACTGTCTCACCTTTGGGTTTGATCTCTATCCATAGCTTGGCAAGCACAAAGCTGGCTCTTCAGCCTTCTGTATTCTGAGCTCCTTTTTAGACTTTATCACAGAATCACAGAATGGTTGAAGTTGCAAGGAACCTCTAGAGATCATCTAGTCCAACCCCCTGCTCCAGCAGGGACACCCAGAGCACAGGGCGGCATCCAGGTGGGTTTTGAAGATCTCCAGAGAAGGAGACTCCACAGCCTCCCTGGGCAGCCTGTGCCAGGGCTCTGTCACCCTCACAGGAAAGAAGTTCCTCCTCAAATGCAATGAATGACTCAGAATCCATAAAGGTCATATTATGTAAGACAGTCTGCACAGAGAAAGATGATGGCTTCTTCAGAGCTTATCTTTGAAAATACACAAACTTATGAACTGTTTTCAAAGAAGACATAAATAAATCACTCCCTTTTGCTACCACCTCACTGTAATTCTCAAATATATTTTGCCTCTAAATCTACATACAGCTGCTGTGTTCTGCAGCTAGCAAATGGATAGGAATTGTGTTAGTCCCTCCTATGTTTGGCACCAGCTCACTTGGACATTCACCTCATCACTGTGTCTATCTCTAGTCCTGCAACTGCATATTAGGGAAATGCATTATTTACAACAAAAGAACCATGCCATTCAGCTATGTCTGTAGCATGTTTGAACACTGAAGCCAAAAAGAAGCATTAAAATGAAGAAAAAGTGTTGGCATGAGCCCTTTAAAAAATTATAGACTTATGCCTGCTGTATTCACCTTGAAAGACTGCACAGAGGCAAAAGCAGATCTTGAATTTTCTAAAAGTATACTCATTGTTTATTACAAGACATTATAAGATAGTATTTCTTAATATTTTTAAAAGATAAGACATGTCACTTGGCCAGAGAAAAATGAAAATTTTACAGTAAGCTTTTGGTTTAGTTCATTTCACATTTTTTGATATTTTTCATTTTGATAGTTCTCAAATCATCACAAGGTTAATTCCTGCTAAAGTTCTTCCCCGAAACCACACAACCTTCATTTAATATCTTCTAATAATGTACATTTTTTTCCTGAACAGTTCTTCTAAGTCACAGATTTAAAGCTACACTTAGAGTAATTCAATCCATTCCCTTCATTTCACAAAATTTTTCTGAGTGTCTGGTATCTAGGCTACATTTCGAAAAAATAAATATATGTGCTCAACTTTACTTCAAATAGCTTGACCTTTTCATGTATGCCAGTATAAATAATGCACAGGTAGCAACAGGATTAGGACCTGGTTCTGAAAGGTTTCAGTCTCATGGAATATTTTTCATTAACATTTTTCATTTTTCATTTTTCATATCAAAGATACTCCATCATATCTAACCCCATGATGCGGAAATCAGTACAATTCTAATCTCCTGCTAATATCAACAAAATTATTAACTAATGTATGATGGTACTTAGAGGTAGCAATAAGCAAGGCAGAAGGTTGGAGGAATCTCCCACTACACACAAATTTGCTAAGCTGTCTGTTAAGAAAGTTACCTCTTAATTTTAATCCAAATGTGTGTAATCTTTTCTTAAATAATAAAATATAATCCCAAGATAATATTCTATGCAATGTTTTCTTGACTTAACAAAGATCACAAGAAAGCAATTATCCTCAACTACATTGGTAGCCTTTCTAACTTAGCACAGCTATATACTTAGCTACTAACTTAGCATAGCTATATACTATACAAAGATTTGCTTTGAATCAGCTGCCCAAAGTTTCTCCGTTCCAGCAATCAAGAATATTTTATAAGCAATTTTTTCCCCACAAAGAGGTTTCTATACCTCCCAAAGTTAGCTTTTATTTTAGAGTAGCTTTTATAATATTAAATAGTAAGAATATTTAAACAAAAGTATAATTCTGCTTAAATCTCAAGACTACCTTCCTAGTTTGTACAACCCTAATGCTTTTGAATCGTGTTACTAAAGAGAAATTAAAAAATTTAAAATAGAACAGCTTTCTCTTTGTTCTTTTTGAGTATGTTATAAATGTTATACTTCAGGCAGTTTTTCTATCTTAGTAATGATTTTATTTTTTACTGTTGTAATTCCCTTGCCATTTTTATGAACGGACGCAGGCTTCACAAGCGTGTCCTTTGGGAAGGCTGGAGTATATACATCCAGGTACACGTGAAGGCGCACAGGCGCGCACCGCGTCAGCGGGACTCCAGCACACAAACCACTCGCTCCTTCCTGCCCTCTTGTTCTTCTATATAGAAGGCCGCAAGAAGCACTAATAAAAAATGTTACAAATCTAAAGGCAACCTCACTTTGTGATTGTTACATAGCTTCTAGGATCAAAAGACCACAAAGGGAAATACTGAAATTCCATACATTCTGTTCCTGTACCAAAAATACCCCTATCATGTTTCCGTACTCATATCTCAACTTGCCTAAACCCAGCCCACAAAGCTTTGTTTTAACATATTTTAGTGAATTACAATACAAGCCATTGTTTAAAATGAATAAAATGGAAGTCGTCATAAAATAATTAGTGCATAGGGTAAATATCAGAGCACTGCTCAAACATTTAATTAGAGGAAATGTATTGCAAGTGACTGCCCAGCATTTGCTCTTTCTCATTTACTGTTTTCCAGGGGTTAGAACTACAGATAATAATATCCTTAAGGACAGGATCTGGTATCTGCCTGGAAAGTACTATATACATAATTTGAAACAATTTAAAGAATTATCCCATGAGAATAAATTGTAATAGCACTTCCCCTGTGCCTTTTAATGGGTTTCATTTACTGAAACAAGAAGAAAAATATGACAGCATTTTGCACAACAAGCTTGGTCATCATACTTTTGGGTTCATTGTGCACAACATTTTTCAAAAAAAAAAAAAAAAAGAAAAACTGCGAGTGACATGAAAACTTATTTTCTGCCAGCGGCTAGACTCTGGAATATCCTTCAAGGGACCGAAAATAAAGCAGCTTGAGACTGTATGCTACCATGAGCCTACCTGACATAGAAAAACTGTTTTATTCTTTTTCATTACTGATCCATAAATTTCTATGCTTGCGTCCAACTGCCACAAAATGCCCTAAAATAAGCATTGGGATTTGGAGGGTAAGGGGAAAGATTCAGAAGTTCCTAGTGACTTAGACTGTTTAAAGGAAAGAAAAAATCAAGACAACACAACATTTATGTGTGGCAACATACAGAAGACAAGTCCTATACCAGAGGAGTGTTGCTTAAGTTGATCTGAAATATTTAAGAAAAGAGTAGAGAAATACTGATACAATGTGTGATTACTGGTAATTGCACTACCTTTGTATTCTTCAATCAAAACTCAGAATTTTTGTGGGGAAATACCTTTTTTGCAGCTAAATTTCCTGCATGCCTACCCATAACAAATTTTTGGGGGGAGGCAGGGAGGGGTGAAGAAGGAAGGGCATAAGGGTAAGAGGTTATAAATAAGACATTCTTGGGCTTGAGGCTTATCATACTTTTAAGTGTAAAGTTGCCTAAATACTAGTTCTCTCACTTAAAAAGCTTCATGCCCTTCTCTAATATGGATGTTAGTGAGGAGCCTCTTAATTAATATTAGCATAACTGAAATGAAAGGCAAACATCAATCTCTAGCTCAGGAATGAAAAGCAAGTATTCACTTGGACCAATTTTCTTCTTCATCTTCGAACTTCGCTCCCCATTAAAATCCAGCTTTGAGCATCACAGCAAAACTATGTTAAAACTGTAAATATCGAGAGCATATTGCTCTGCATGTAGTTTCCTACCAGTCAGAACTTATCTTGAACATTTCTGTATAGCATTGTGTATTTTCACAAAACCTGGATAACAAAACAATTCTTACAGTCTCAGTTTGCAATTCACTTGCTATCATCAATGCATTTTACATAATAGATGAAGGAGTTTTTAAAAGTTGATTAAGAGAGACTAAGCAGGAAAAGACTATCTCTAAACCTATTACAATATTGATAAAAAACTGGTTGGGGAACAATTCTATTAAATATTTTGTGTACTGATCTCTGAGTCTTAACATAGAAAGGAAAATGAATGTAGAGTGCTAAAGTAATAATAAACTATCACATATATATTCTCCTCCTCTGAGTGTGAATTCCCTATTCCCTGCACAAACATCCGATATGCAACAATGCTCTATTGCCACTCAGAATGAGCACAGGTTATCACTGAGCCAGGTCTAAGCTCTGCAAGGGCACTGAGGTTTCCAGAGCACGGCTTAACTGACCTCCTGTGACAGTGCAACAGCACTAAAACCAAGGATGAAATGTTAGGAGAAGGGAAGAGATGGCTCATCCTCCTCACACAGCTGCTCTGCTGTGATTGACTCTGCTTAAAAATAATGTTCAAAATTAAAGCACACAAAGCTTTTCAGCTGACAGCTACATACCTGCCACTCTGGTCTGTAGTCCATGTAACAGATCGTCCCTCTGCTTTGGTTCTGTATCGTATTCTTATGGCATGAGGAAAGTCTTTTGGAGCATGAATCCCTGGCTTCCTTATCTCCAGGCTCCAGGGGCCAGTGGCAAAGGCAAGATCTCCACAGGCAGGTGCCTGGCTGCAGCACCGGTAGTAGCACAGCTGTTCCTCCCACCGATGCGCAGGTAAAGTCACAAGTTCATGCACAATTCGATTCCGGAGATCTCCCAGCTCTTCAGAAGCATCTCTTACCTTGGCAGACCCCGTCAATTTTTCAGCATCAGCCACCGCAGCAACATCAACCTCTTCAACCTTTAGCACGGATAAATCACAGCAGTCCAGCACCAGCATAAACCCGGTGCTCCCAGGATCCTCCATGTCACAGCAGCTCTTCAGACCAGGAATCCCAGAAGCCTGTTCCCCGTTGCTATGGTTACCATTTTTATCAGAAGTATCTTTTTCACCTTTGTCAGAGGCGGCACAATCATTATCTTCTGCTTCAGATGAGCAGGCACTTGGACCTGTCACGGGGACATGGCAGGGTTCAGGTGCCCCCATTTTGCAGGTTTCATCAGGCCGTGAATGGCAGCCACCCTCATCAGCACTGCTGCTGTTCCTGTACCTGCTCCCCGTCTCAAGGAAGAAAACGATGCTGCCTTCAATACTCTGACTTTCTATATCTACATCCAAGTCTAATGTATAGTGTTTTACAAGCATGTGGCTAGTGTTGGCCATTAGAGGCAAGTCATCCTTCATGGGGTCCAGCTGCTTCTCCATGATCCAGTTTGCAAGGCAACTGTTTCACAAATCATTAGTCATTTCTTACACAAAGTGTTTCCAGGAAGTAAAAAGATATCTAGTCTTGCAGTGCCAAAAGTAACTTCTGGCAAATACTACGTTATTGAAGTTAATTGGAGTTTCTCTAGGTCTCTCCTATTCTGTAAAGGAGAAAAAAAAAGAAAAAAAAGCATCCTTTGACAAGAGTTTTGGAAATGGATGTATCAGAAAGTTAGAGCAGAGTTGTTTCTACTAAAAGTAGAATGGCCAAAGTTGGATTTTCTCCTCCTTCTCCATAGCATGTAATCAAGCTAATTCCTCCAGGATCTCCTATCAAGAACCACTAGCTTTACTTTTTTACAGAAGATCTCATGCAAATGTTTCTTTTTTAAATTAAAGAAAGAAGCTTTAACTATAATGTCTCCCGCTGACACTTGTTTGGCCAAGCAAGCCTTTAGAAATTATACATTGCTATGCAATATCAAATTTATTACTACATGGCTTATAGATACTAAATTTATATTTCGAATTTGTTACCTCAAAAACTGATGATTAATTTTCTACTGTGATTCTAAGTAACAAGCATGAGCCCAAATTGCCTCATCTGTCTTAAACTTTGAAAGCAGCAAATTCATACATACAATATAACTCCAGGGATTAATATACTTTTCACATTACAACTGTTCTCATATCAGCACTTCTAGTAAATTACAAGAAAATGAGCCAATTTACTATGACTGCATTCTAAATATTCCTTTGAGATTGCTCATGGAGATTTTTCAAATCTATAGTTAAATACTTCAGGTATATCATTACATCTTAATAGCTGGAAACCCATTAACAGCTGTGGATAAGAGCTTCTTACAGCAAACAAAAGGTCTTCTCACTGGAACGGAAAATAGGCAAATATCCATAAAAGTGAGAAAATATTAAAATGCATCAACATCTGTTGCTACAGCCAGAAGTCCATCATAGAAGTTTCTAACTTTCATGCATTCTCTGTTTTGTTACGACTGTCAAGCTAAAATTACGTACTTTAGCTTGCTAATTGCCATTCTGACTGCTTTCTGGAGTTAAAGAAATGGAAGGGACCATTAAGACTTGCAGCTCCTTCTCTGTCAGTTCAGAGATGCATCCATGTCATACAAGCAGGTCTGTTTAAGTGTCATAAGTGACCAGAAGTTCTTTTGGTGAAACCGTTTCACAGCTGTGTCGTAGACCTCAACAGCAGAATCATCCTGCACAGAGCTCCCAATGTCAACACAAAAGAAAGTTCAGTCTTCCCCAAAGATTGCTACTGCTTTTGTAAGAATCACTTCCATGGGGATACCACTGTCACACTAGCACCAGTGACAGAAGGGCTCCTACCAACAAACAAACAACCTCCCCAAAGCTATTATGTTCCCTGAACTCCAGACAAAGCAGACAACATTTCAAGTCTCTCTCTTCCTCAGTAGATTTCTGTCACTTAGATAAAAATCTCACGGGAATGTTGCTGAAGATGAGTTGAAGAAAACACTTTATTTCATTTCCATTTCAGTCATCTTGCACTAAGGAACACCAGCAAAACTGTCTGGGACACACGGCTCACTTTAAAAGTCTGTTGCTCAAATATCCCAGTAAACTCCAAACACTCTGATGAATACTTACTTTTTTTTTTAATTTTTTTTATTTCTAGTAGATATTTCTCTATCCATATAAGAAGTTTTCCAATATTCTTTTTTTTTTCTGATTTTATGCATCTTACTATTCAGTGTATCTGCTTGTTATTTCAAGTGCTTTCAAATTTCATATATCCATGAAACACTTAGCAGTTTCTACTGCCCTGATATACACATCTGTGTGTACTTTCAGAAGGCAATTTTGCATCAGGATCCACCCTGAAATGCAAATGCACGTTTTACCCTAATAGCATAACGATGATTGCTTCCTATTTAAATAAGGCTTTTAACATTTAAAACGTGGACTAAAAGATTTAGGAACACAAATGCAGACTAAAATATTGAGGAAGAGTTGTAGCAATAGCTTAGCAAAGATATTGAAAACGTCAAGCTGGTGGATGCACAACATCTGAAGTATCACATAGCAATTAGAATGACTTACCCTTGAAACCTAAGTGGCAATAGTACAACAACTGAAGGTTTCCAGTGCTGTGCCGGGAGCACTACATCTGTGACACCTGTGCTTAATGCCACATATCCATATTTTCATTCATTTCCATATTCATATCCATATTTTCATTCTTGACACCAAAACCTTATGCTTCTGACAGGTGAACTGGATTTGTTGTAGAGGAAGGAAACAAAGATTGGAAAAAAACAAAGAAAAAAAATAATGAAGTTGCATTCAAGAAATTCTGATTTGCACAGATACCTGAAAAAGGCTGATAACAGGTTTAATACTGATACTGACTTTATAAAATACCAGTACTATACTTAAAATAAATAAGTAAATGCTTGGATACAATCCTGTACTAAATGCTCTAGGTGACCCTGCATGTGCAGGGGTGTTGGCGTAGATGTGATTCTCAGAGTACAGGTGTGAATCTCAGAGTACAAAGCCAAACACCAAACACTTATATCCCTGTTTTTTTTTAGGTTTTCAGATGGAAGGTCTGATTCATTTCTTGCCCTTTATTGCCTCAATAGTATTAAGCTCATTACATCAAATTCCATTCAAATCTCTGCTACCTTAAGAAACTCCTCTGAACACCTTAAAATAAATAGCAAAATTGCAACAAAATGCCTACAAAACAGCATTAGTTTTCTATTTAGATGTATGCCAGATTAAATAATGTTAATTAACAGGACAGATTATAGTGACAAATAGTATAATTCCAGTAAACTCAGTATAAATTGAAAAAGCAATTAATTGAAGTATTATCAAAAATTTAAATTCTATAAATATAAATACATTTTAAAACAATGCAAAAATATGAAATTTGTGACAGTCAAGTGGCAGTTGGTAACAAACAACAGCTATTCTAATGAGACTTAAAAATACAAGGCAAGACAATGATTTTCTGTAGCTGAAAGTTTCAGGTCAACTTTTTATTAAAATTAGCACATCTGATCATAGGTTTAGGATTAGACCAACAGATACATGGAACACACTTGTAGACAAGAAAAACTATTTCTGCATACACTTCGATATTGAATTTTAAAAGAAAAGTAATCCTGTGTGTTTAAGCTTTTCTATCGCTTATCCCCTTAGTTTTGATATCTCAAGATTTCAAAAACTCTATTGAGCATTTTAAGATCCTTCTCCATCTCCAAGCACGAGTAACTGAATTTAAAGGGCACATTTTCAAGTGCCTTGACTTCTGAATCTCTGTGGAAATTTTTTCATTAAATACTTTGAAGGAGTCTACACTACATCAGAACACTACAAAAAAGAAGCAGGCACATTATTCTGAGAGCTCACTAATCCTACTTGTTTCAATAGTTCTATATTGATATCTAATTATCAAAAAGCTGTGTGTATGATAATTTTACTTCCAGTAAAGCATCACATTTGGGAACAACATTCTGTGAAGTAATGTTGTAAGTAAGAGAACGGAAGTAATTAAGTAAAGATGGTCATGAGTAGAGTTTTGAGCAGGAAAGAAACTTAATTTTAAGGTTTTAGGGCAGGATAAATGTACATGCTTTTAATTTAAATGATATTTTAAAAATAATTTTACCAGTTGTAGGGTTTTTAGTAGCAGTTATATCATGAAGTACAGTGAACTGCACTGTACCCTTATAAGGAGTTTCAAAGTTCATGGACTTCAGGTGGGATATTCCTCACAAATAGATGGAAAATGATATTAAAGAGAATGCTTAAATCTAAGGGGAAATATGAGCACAAATCACAGAATCACAGAATATTCAAGGTTGGAAGGGACCTCTAGAGATCATCTAGTCCAACCTTCCCGCTCAAGCAGGCACACCTACAGCATGTGGCACAGGGTGGCATCCAGGCGGGTTTGGAAGACCTCCAGAGAAGGAGACTCTACAACCCCCCTGGGCAGCCTGTTCCACTGCTCTGTCACCCTCACAGGAAAGAAGTTCCTCCTCACCTGGAGACGGAACTTCCTGTGCTCCAGCTTATGGCCATTAGCAATCCTGGATACAAACCTATTTAGCAATCCTGGATACAATTCCAGTGTGAACTTCTAGCTATCTGATGCCAATGGGAGTGAGTTCCTGAGCGTAGCCATCCATACCCACAGATAACCAAACACCAGCAAAATACCAAACATATTTACAATACTCAATTGTAAATACACATACACATACCGACTTCATACAGAGCAGAAAAAAAAAAAAAAAAGACAACAACCAACCAACTGGTTGTAATTGGTTGCAATTTATGTTATTTCTGTATTATCTGGTCCATACCTAGACTCTTCAAAGAATTACTGATCATCAAATAACAAGGTAAGAATACCCACCATCTACAGAATACACCTCATAAAATTACAACTTTTCCATGTTCTCTATATCCCTATCACAGTCATGCAGAACAAGCAATATTTGCTTTAAGCATTTTTGTGCTACTGTAGAGTTATACAAATTAAGAAATGTTAAGGATATATCATAATTTAAAAACAAAAATCAAAAATGTTTACTTTTAGAGGTTAACTTTAAATAATTTTGGGTTGTTCAATCCCAGTTCCAGTAACTGGAACATACCTATTTATATAACATAAATAAATAGGCCAAAACATATTAAAAATAAGTTAAAACAAAGAAAGAAAGAAAAAAGCGAAGCTAAACCTTGGAACCGCAAGTGAGCCTCACAGCTGCTGTGTTAACATGCGATTAACATGAAGAGTTTGTTTTCTAACATTCTTATACTGGGCAATTCTGCAGATGGTGAGAAATCAACCCACTCGAGAGCCACAATTCAGTGACCTCCAACCAGCAGCATTAGGTCTTACGAGACAAACAGAAACTGTCATTTGCAACAAACAGGAAAAAAACAGTTACTACGGTAATTGCTATGATCCTTCAATCAATCATACTGCTCACTTGATTCTGTATCTCTACTACAGACCTCCTTTCTCTGGAGATAGGAACACTACATTCATTGTTGCCACATTTTTCCTAACTATCACCAAATTTAAGTTTGGAAACGCAGAGATGGTCTTCACTTTACCTGAATGTAAGACAAAAAGTATGAGAGAACCACAGAGATAAAGCCTCTTATGGAGGAACACGTAGTGAACCATCAACAAGGCTTGTTAACAGAACATTTCTACTGCCAGCTGAAAAGCATAAGCCACCATTGTTCTTTGTACACCACTCTATTTAATCTTACAATATTGTATAAAATAACAAAATTAGGCAAAATGAATAAAAGACTGCATATAAATGGAGCTTTCAAAATAATGAACTTACAGAAGCATGACAGTTTAACACAATTCCAAATATTTGCCATGTAAAATAATAGGATGACGCAAATCTTACTAGTATTTTAAACAAGAGCTTCACAACTTTTTATTTGATGGATGATTTTTGTTCAGAGGGAAAACAAAACAAAATAACTCCACAGCGACCTTGCAGGATAATCACACATTTGAAAAAAAATAAGTGTAACCATTTGAAGAATATACTCACTTTAGCCTTCATTAGTCCAACCCTCAGACTAGCACCACAGATTTCTGAAAAGAAAATCACATGTAACACTAGCTTTTTAGTGATAACAAGGTGTTTCTTGCATCACTGTTAGTTTCTTGAAATCTTAATGTTGCAGGTTTGTAAATATTGAATTAGAAATCCCACAGAACAGGATGGACAATCAGTATTTGTATTGCTAAGGCTGGAAAGGCTGTTTCTGAGTAAGCTAAACCTCTAAACCTCAGTGTTCTCTCCACACTAGACCTGATCCGATATTGCTATAATCACAGGGTAATTCTCTGAGCTTTGCACATGCGATTTCTTTTTGTAACACTTTTACTCACTGCCATTGATTTGCAACTTGAAGATTTCAGCTCAATATTTTTCAATACAGTTTATATCTTGATCTCTCTGTAGTGCTTGCAGTATTTCCATACTGACCTCTGCTAATCATTTTATTCATGTGAGTACAAAATATGTGAAAATATGGATTCACAAGATAGCAGCCTGAGCCTGAGATGACCGGGAGAAAAAGCAAAACAAAACAAAAATACCCTCATTCTTCCTCAAATTTCTGCCCAGCCTTTGTCTTTCATTTCTAGGCATCTACCAAAGTGCAAACAATAACTCAGGGGAAGATGCAAGAACATGCAGCAATATGCAGCAGAAGACCTTTCATTTGCAGTTCAGATTAGGACAAATTTAAGCCAACGATGCCATTGTATCTATAGTCTAAAGAAAAGCTAAACTAGAACGAGGACAGATTCATCTACACTCAAGTATGCAGAAATACACTTAAAATGCTAAAAGAGTTGAAAACTCAATTACTGGTGAATGCTCAAAGTGTCCTCTAGAGTTTGACTAAATATGTTTTTTAAATTATTGACAAAATTCAATTCATAGTCAAGTTAATGAAAGTTACTGTATGACACAACAGTCTGTCCAAAGGCAAAGTGAAAAAAGTCTTTTTTTTTTTTTTTTTTTTTTTCCATTATCCAGTAGTCCAGCCATTTTTTAAGAGACAGAAATCAGGTTGTTTTAACAACTGGTCTTGACAAGCCCCTACTGATTATTTTTCTCCTCTACAAATTGTTAGACAAATCAACTGTCTAACAATTCATTCCGTCTACCTTAATGTCCTGTAGTTAACAGATTTCTTGACAAATTGCAAGTCTATTAATAGAACAAGGCTAGGAGGTGGCCACTAAAACAGGTAAGGAAGCACATGAGCAGTGGAGGAGAGGCTGCTGAAGTCAGGTATGCTAAGACATAGATAGAAAAGGTCAAAAAAAATTAACAGGTTTTTCCCTCTACTTGAACAGGTCATGATGGAGCTGGCCTCTTTAGAAGGCCAGAGAAAAAGAAATTAACCTGTCTTGCACATATACCTGCATATCACACAAAATTTGTTGCATTATATTAAAAAATACACTATATATCCCTTTTCATATTTTTTTTTTATTGTTGTGTTGAACTGAGGCATTAAGTCAAACATTTCAGGAAGTTATAAGAAGCAAAGAAAGTTTAAGAATAGAAATGCATCATTTTAAGAATGACGAGTACACTGCAGTGACTCGCAGGAAACAGTCTTTAAATTTTCATTAGACACCCAGAATGCCAACAAGCTGAGCCAACAAGAACAAGGAAGTGGAATATTAACCTTCAGCTTCAGGGTCGATTTAGCAAGAAATTTCAAGATAGGAAGTATGTGAAGAAGCAGTCAGATCACAGCATGGTTTGAGGCTGCTAGCTTCCTTCTGTATAGCATATATCTCTATTATATATTTCACAGCTGCAGTATTAGGTTGATTGCACATTATTCAGGGTGACTACTTAAAAACATTAATTGCCTGTAGTTGGATATATAACCACAAAATATTGCCTTCACTAACTTCTAAAAGAGTCAAAAAACTTTTCTAAAGACATCTTAAGACAAATTTTCAAAATGCTTATGGGATCTAGAGAGATACACCTGTTGCATTTAATTAAAACTGAGCCCCTGAGTAACTTAAATAACCTAGAAATGCAGTAATAGAAAAAGCGAATATATGGACACAAGCCCAAGTGGTTAGTGAAGTCTAATCATTAGTCAGAATTGAAAGTCAACATTAGTGCAGGAAAAAAAAAAAAAGGCTATAGAGGAGTGGCAGGAAGGGGAAAGATCTTTAAAACAACATATGGGAAAAAAAAGAACACTTTTTAGCCCCACTCCGTACCTTTATGGATACAGTAGAAAGCATTGTGCTTGTTTCAGAGACAAAATAAAAACTACAATGCAGACTAGGAAAAAAAATATGTTAACCCCTTCAAAAACTTAAAAAACCTTGAACTAGAATTCTGGAATTCTACTTGACCGTGTGAACGTTTGTTTTTAGAATGATTTGTGTGCAACTCATTATTGTTTTTTTAAAAAAAGTGACATATGGTAAAAAAAACTTTCTGAAAATCAATTTTCACTAATCATCAGTCATAGAAGTTTACAATTTTCATCCAGTTAAACCAAAGGATCTTATTGGAAGATTAGTTAATGTTTTTTAGCACACACAAAAATATTTATAAATAAAATTTCTTAGAAACTAAATTTCACATTTTATTTTTATTATTTTATTTGCATACTGATTTATCTCAAATAATAAGGGTTTCGCTAATTATATTCCAAACGACTTATATTCCAAAGTAAATGTGCCCTCTTGTGTATTGGTGAGGCTAAACCACTACATAATAAGTCACCTAGGGACAAATGCAATTAAATAATCTATTTAAAAATAAGCGACCAGTGCTTCTTTCCAGTGATTACAAAATATCAACAACAAATAATAAATAAAAACAAATTAAAATATCATAAAAATAATGAATAAAAATATCTGTTGTTTAGTTACAACCTCAGGCTCATCTCAGAGCAAAGCAACTGATAGGGATATTGATATTAAAGAATTTTCCAGATAAAAAGGAAGCAAATACTAACACAGCTAGGAAACAGTTGTGCTTTTTAATCCTATTTTATTTACATCTGTTTTATTAAGAATAAATTTATTAAAAATATGATACATCTTTGGAAAACATACAGTATTTGCACTACAGAAAATCAGTAGAAGGCTACACAGAATTGAAAACAATTTATTAAACATATTTTAAGGCATAAAAATGATAGTTACTGACTAAAGAGCTAAGGAAAAAAATGATTTAAATGTTTAATTTGGGCCCAGAGCTATTTTGTGTAACAATTTAGCTTCACAAAAGATGAACAGATGCATTTGGCTTAATAGGACTACTAATTTATGAAATTAAAGTACCTGGTAGCATTCCACAAAAGATGGGTATCTACTTCTCCGCAGGCCAATGCCTAGCTTATCCAGCATTGGATCTGAACCATTTTGGAGAAATGTCTCAGTTTTATCCAAGAAGAAAGCTCAGAAAAGAACTGTTTGGCCCAAATTCACAGTCTATTAGCATTTTTTTTTTTTTAAAAAGGTAGATCAAGGCAGCTAATAATTGCATACCTAGCTTTTGCAGCAAAGGATCACAAGATTACAAAAGAAACAAAATACAAGCAAATCAAGCTAAGAGAAAAAAAAATAAGGGAAAAAGATAAAAGGGAAAAAAAATAAACAAAAAAAAAAAAAAAAAAAAAAAAAAAAAAAAAAAAAAAAAAAAAAAAAAAAAAAAAAAAAAGCTATTTTTTTATTCTTTAGAAAGACCACAAAGGCATCAGTAACTGAATAGGTTGAATAGGTCAAAGATATATGTTATTCTGCACTTGCTCAAGTGCTGATCATTTGTAACTTTGTATCAGTACTGCTGTTTCAACAATAATTAACAACTCGCTGATGTTGCATTTGAAGTTTAATGTCCAAACATAAACTGCCCCTCAGCTGCCAAGTATCATCCATTGAAGTGTGCATGAGCTCAGAGAAGACAACAGATGCAAGGCTACGTGGGAAGTATGTAGAAAACCAATATTCAGTCACACAGCAAGGAGTTATGACAGCAGATTTGAGGGTCCCCTCTTTATTTAAACTGTGACGACTTTTATAAATGATAACTTGGACATGTTGGAACAGAGCTGGTCATTATTGATAATTCATTATGAGATTCCAATAGAGACCAAATGCAAGTTCCCTCTCTTCTGCAGCAAAGTCTTCCCAAATATTCACATAAATCATAGCAGAATCATTTTAACATGTTTTTATCTATAAGACTTAAAATTCAGCTAATCAAAATTCTAAGCAAACTCAGTAGGGGCTGCAACTCTAAGCCTATTTTCAAGTGAAGCCTAGGCACACAAAGGCAATGCTCTTTCCTACTTCTGATTAATTGAATGCAGACTCTGACAAAGTGCACAATTAATTCCCAAAAAGGGTATTTGATCACAGAACTCAGACTAACATTTGTTGCTCAACATTCTCCTCTGTCACTGGGAGGAGTTAGGGTCTGCAAGACAGAATGAGAAAGAGAGCTTTTGTTTCATTTAGACAAAAAGAACAGACTACACTAACTACACACAAATGGAAAGTCTGCCCTGTGTATTCACATACATTTTTCACATGCTCATATAATACATCCTGCGTTGCTACTAATATGTAAATAGATTTAAATAGCTTTAAGGGATTTTCTTTACAATCAGAAACCATTTATATGCATTTAGCTCCATGAACATCAAGGTATAGTTATTTTGGGTCCAATTTTGTAACACACATAACTGAACTTCTATTCATTCTGCATTTCTTTCTTTTTTTTTTTTTGTTTGTTTTTTGTTTCTTTAACTCCTCCTTAATAGTACTAGCAAGGTAACTGCAGTTACAGTACCTATACTGTAGAAGAAACACACCATCTTAACTGTTGAAGCTGTTGAATATTCATGCTGTACGTTTAAGAAGTTTCCTCTAGATATCGGAGTTAATCTTTTACTTCTGCTTTCTAAATATGCTGGTCTAAGCCATTACTAGAAGACTTTAATAACATGAGTTTCTTCCTTACGTACATCTCAAAATGTTAAGATGTTTATGCACATCTCAAGGTACGGCCATGAAGATGCTTTATTTCTTTTTACACCACACTGTCATCTGCAATATTCTTATGTATAGTCTGCATGTGATGAGAATATCCGGTTTTCATTTTTTTAACAAGTGTAATGCAAATTGCTTATAAAAGCCTGGAATCATAAGATGCAGCCTAAATATCACAAGTTAGGAACTTCACTTCTAAGTTGAGCTCGTGACAATTGCTTTCATAGTTTATATATTTATAATTCATAGTTCTTGTAATCTCACAAAGTAAGAAATTATTAATTTAGGGGTACTAAGAATCTACATTATTATTACAGAATAGCTTTTACATCTACCATACATTCAATGCACCTTTTTCAAATGTACTTCATAGTTTGAATAATATTTGAGTTAATTGCTAGGTTATACATTTTAATATTTTAAAGATAAGTGTTTGCAAAAGCATAAGTAACAATTACAGCAGATGGTGGCCCAAAAGAATAGTCAGTCTTGGACATCTGTGCATAATACAATTGAGCAACAGGCACAAAGAACAGTCAACAGAAGAGAAGTGATCCTTCATCGAGCGGAATTTTACAACACTGCTTTTCTCCACATAACACAGGCAGTATCCGTGTGAATTAGAGTCATAGGTCTCCGAAAACATATCTAAGAAAGGAGCTTCCAGGCAAAAAAAGCAGATTAGAGTGGGGAATAAACATCCTTAAAAAGAGTTTACAGAAAA
>VZSG01001360.1:52722-75142 GCA_013398315.1 Nothoprocta pentlandii
ATTTATACATACATACACACCTCAACATACAGACATATGTACAAACACATATATATAAACATATAGCATTTAATTTGTGTATATCCCAGGAAGATTTTATAGAATTATATTAAAATTATATGAAGAATCTAAGTTAAGAAAAAGTGCTTGAATTCTTAACCACTATCTGTTTACATCAGTTACTCCTGATTCTCTGTCTGCTTTGACTATATGAAATATTTGAATATTCAGCTACATTCACTGAAAGAAAGAAAATTAAAATACCCATAAAGATATCCTTGGAGGATATTGTACTTATTGTACAAATCATTCAGTCCATGCTGATAAAATGTCCTTCATTGTTGTGTGATTTATCCTATTATTTAAGAAGGCAATCTTAACAAAATTGTACCTGTAGAACCTGTATGTTCATAAATTAAAACATTATTTTATCATAAATACTTTATACTGGTTTTAAGAGTTTCTTCTAAATTACAGACTGTGTGAAAGTACTTATGCAGAAAGATAGTACAATTTTATTACCTTTAAAAATAATAAATGTAATTGGAAGAAACCCTGCCTTGCATGTATTTTACATAGCTTACAAAACTCTTTTTTTTTTTTTGAATAAAGTTTATATTAAGGTTAGTGGGAACAAATTCTTTAGTCGTATGACTCTTGGAGGCATTCTTTACACGATTTGGTATATATAGGTTAAAAATGTGACTGTGGGATACATATGATTTTGGTAACATTGTGAGAAATATAGCATTCTTACCAAAAGGAGGAAAACTGGAAAGTGAGTGGCATTTAGTGAGTTGTCTTGACACACAGACTTTTTTAATCAATGATATTCTTTCGAAGATATTTGAATTTGACATTTTGTCTCTTCAATAGAGGAGCCAGTTAACCCATTTCTCAAGGATGGGAGCTGTTTTTCATTGGACTTCACCACTATTGTAGGGATCGGTTTTGTAGGTGTAAGCTAAGGCATTCCCCCATACCTCCAAGGTTTTGAGCTAATTAGAATATGAGCATTTTTAGCTTTCAGGAGTTAAACTAAGTATTGTAAAAGACCAGCTTAGAGAGAGCACAATGCCTTAGTATGTCATGTTTTAGTTCATTGCTAACTTAAATATAATCTATTCATAGCTATGCATAGCTATTGTGTCCTGAGTATATATTAATAGTAACAGATCTTGTGATAACTGATGATGATGGGCAGCAGCTGTCATGGCAATTCAGTAATTTCTAGTAGTCAGGCAATCCCAGAGATATTATTTCACTTCGGGGAGAATTTCTGTTGTCCCCACTGGTGACATTTTAATGTTTCAATCAAATGAAACAGGCTGTGAAGGATGACTCATGCCCAGGTATTTAGCAGGAAATCTGGAATTCTTTCACATTTGCATGGGATGCTTCTGCTTGCCTTAAACAAGGTGGTGCAGGTTTATCTGAGTGGGATATAGGAGACCCAGCTGAGTATGGAAGTTTTTTTTTTTTCAAGCCATTTTTAATGTTCTGAACGTATGTGAAAATGTTTTTTGAGAATTTCATAAGTTTTACAGGCTCTCCATTCACCAGTCATTTTGTTTCACTTGGCAGAGCTCATAAGACAACTTGCTACTTGTGGGGATGATGTGAAGGAGGAGGTGTTGAGGAGACAGACTCAGCTTCACTGAGCAGTGGTTTGTTGCTGCCAGATTGTCTGTTGAATTTGTCTGGAATTTGGAGTTTCTGAGGAAAAACTGAATTAGTTCATTATGTGGCAATGATAGATTAATTTTAATATTTGTCATGAGGAAATGACATCACAGACCACGTTACTAAATCCCCATATGCCTTTGAATGTGAGGCTTGAAGCCATGATCAACAAAAACTTGTGATAAACCTTGGTTAGGTAGGAAGAGAACTGCTTATGTCAATTATTAGCGAGGATGCTAAAATTTTGAGAAAAAGAATTCTGAGAAGTTTTTGTTATTTGGGAACTACAACCAAAATTCAGTGAGGATTTAAGGCTAGGTATATACTGGACAGAACACTGAGCTCAGCAGAAGTGACTTAGCATGTGTACTCAAATTACATAGAAATATAGAGACATTAGGTCTTGTGATGCTAGCTTAAAGATCTTTGCACAGTTTGCATGGAGTTAACATGCTGGAAATGGAAATCAGCTTGAGTTTCAGTAGCCAGGCTCGAAACTATGATGTGGAAAACTCTTGCTCAGGTACTACTTAAATCCAAAGGCTCCTTGTCATCTTATTTTAAAGAGCACAAGCTGCATGCCTGCTTACAAACAAGGTTCTTTCTTGGTGAAAAGAAGTTCCGTGTTCCCACTCCTCCATCCAGGACTATGCCAGTGTTTACCATTAAAGAGTCGCTGAACAACAGTCACTTTAGTCACAGGACTGAAAACAAAAGCACACAATCCTCCAGGTAAGGACTATCACTTGTATAATGATTTGCACAGTTACGTGACTTCAGAGTTCACAACACGTTTCATTCTGAAGTCAGTCATCATAAATGTTACTGTGAAGCAAATCTACCCTAATTTAAAAGCAAAGATTTGTATTTTGACTTGAAGTTGGCAGAATAATGGAACTGTTCTGATTTTATTAATCTGAGTTGTTGCAAGCAATGTGAAAAAAAGTATTAAAAAGGCATAAGAGAGCAAAGATAAGCTTTTCTTGATACAAATAAAATACACAGTTAAGCAAAGTGATGCAGATTTTTTTTTTTTTTTTGATTGAAACCACCACGTCGGAGCCATTTGGCACCATTACCTTTGTATCTTATTATTAATCGCTGGCAAATAAATTTATCGTTTTTCTTCATTTTAATAATAATTCTCTATATGTCTCTAGTAAACACAAGCAATGCATACATCACACACACACAATATATAGTTCTTTCAAATATATTACCACATATAGTGTATATATATATAGTAAATATATATAGTATATATATCATACACACAGAGTATATATAGCATGTATGTATATATACATATATAAAATGTAAATACTTACAAATCCTAAGTTATTCAAGTTGTTTCACAACATTGCCTTAAACTATTAAAACTGATACAGTAGAAGGCCAGTCTAGCTGATGATGAGGTAACTAACATATTCTAAAAGATAAGCTTAGAGAGAGCACAATGCCTTATTATATAAGGCTTTAGTTCAGTACTTACTGAAATATTAATCTGCTCATAACTACAGGGAGTATTGTGTCCTGGGTACATATTAATAGTAACAGATCCTATGCTAACTGCTGATAATGGGAAATAGCTGTTATGGCAGTTCAGTAATTTCTAATTTGTTAGTAGCTGTTTAGTTTGCAGTGGCATACACAGGCTCAAAAAATTCAAACATTACCTTTGACCAAGGATGTTTGTCTTCTTTGCAAACAAATGGCATACAAGCCTGGGTCAATGAAATATTAGTATTGAAGTCCTTTTTGATTGCTCTAAGAATAGAGATATAAAATGGATTGAAATAGAAATAGAATGTCAGAATAGAATACTGTCTATGTCTTTGCAGTAGAACTGTATTACGTAGGAGCAAAATTCAAAAATTAGATTTCAAAATTAGATTTTTCTTATACAAAGTTATTTAGCATATTTATTTCCCCAAAAGTATGAAGATCACTTACTCATTTCAAAATTAAATCCTGATATAGTGAGCCACAGCTCTGGAAAAGTTAGATTTACAGCTTTAAATACCTGCTTACATACATGGTGAAGTTGTTCAATTGCTCCCATATTGTCTTAGAATCCCGAGCATCTACCACTGTACAGCATGAGATCAACAAAAGAGGCCCATTACAGAGAGATATGCACTGAACATATGCCTGCCATAATGATTTAAAACCAAAGCAATTTCTGCTTCTTTATTGCCATATTACATATACTCTTTTTCATCTCTTTTTTTTTTTAATAAGCAAAGACATTTCTATAAGCTCTTCATTTTCCCCTTATCTTTATCTTGCATGCACATTGGACTTATTCTATAATAAGTATTGCAATGTAGGTCAATTAATTAATACATGTGAATGGAAGAAAAGACTTCACAAGAATGAATTGTAAAAAGTTCCCACATGTCAGTCAAATTTCACAAGTCTGTTTTACCAAATCCCCAATAACTTGTCACAGATTTCCTTGTATATTTGTGTTCCCATCTCTCTGATGACCACTGCTATGTTTCTCTTAATGAAAAAATACCTATCTCCTCAAGAACTGGTCAGTTTTGACCTCAAAAATGGACTTCCAGAGGCCTAATCTTTTCTTTTCTATGGAAAGAATTAAAAATTGCTGAAAAGAGTATAAAAAGTTTTTCTAGCGTTTCCTCTCATAGATCACACTTGGTTTTAATGGGATGGGAACTTCAAGGAAGGACAAATAATGAGGCTGGAGGTTTCGAAGCCACACAGGAACCAAGTGGGTGGGAAGAGTTATTGAGTGGGAAGTTACTGTAAGGGATGAAAAGAACTTTTTAGCAAGGATAGCCAGAATTTCTGTTATAATTGGCCAAAACAGGGGATAGCAACTGCGGATTTTAGACTTGGACCTAGAAGATGAACACTCCCTAATCCCTGGCCTCCTGAGGACTGACTGGCAATCCAACCAAAAGACCTAAGGTTAAACAGATTACTGTCTGGAATTATCCAGATGTCATATTTATATTCTTTGATCATCAAAATTCCAGTTGTTGATCATGAACTTTTTTCTCATAAAAACTTCAAACTGGGTTGACAACATCATGTTTTCTCAGGTACTAAACAAGTTCCTTTCCAAACATGGTTGTTGTAGTGCTGTCGGAGTCCCATGCTGGGTCTGCACATCATTCCTCTTTTCAGGAAGAAGCAATGTGAAAGGGAAAGTAATGCTGCTCTGCCCTCAATTAACCTCTGCATCATGTTGGTCTGTAGGCTCATAACCAGAACATGTAACTGCAGCCCATATGTTTCTTGTTTTCTGAAGTCCAGCAGGCTGGACTCCTCCAGCCCTCTAAATGCCCATAACTGACACCAGTGAGTAGTTCTGTCTAGTTAAAGGGTTTGATTCATATGATTACCCAGTTATCAGCGGGATCAAAAGCTCGATATCCCACTAAGTTTACTTCTGGTATTGCACAGAGCTAGGAATTGCCCATGTCATCTTCCTGTTGAACACTTCAGCTTTCAAAGCTTTTTTCAATACATTAACATGTGGTGCAAGTTAGTGTCAAAGTGTGGTGCTTCAGATTTAGCAATCACCAGCTCTCCATGACTACAAGGAGGATAAATTTGATCATCCCTTCCAGTTTGGGAATTACATTATCTTGGGTTCTTTTTTACATCCAAGGACTGTAATCTAGTACAAAAATGTAGTTCCCTGCAGCAGTGGAGAGCCGTGCTGACAACATTTGTACTACACTGCTGTATAATATTCCTCTGTATGGATGGGGCTTCAGGACAAGAGACAGAGACTGTAAACTCTGTGACAAAGGGACTCACCTGGTCTCTGATCTGTGATGTGCCTAGATAAATAGATGTCACAAATATCTATTACCATAGATACTGGGGAGAGAGAGATCAATTTTCCAAACAACTTGGGAAGGCAATGACAAGACAAGGAGAAATTCTTATTATGCATTTATATTTTTGTCACAGAAAAGAAAATACACAGGAATGTTATGAATTTAATTCATAAAGCTTTCCTTTGGAAGACTAGCTAGAAAGACAGCAGAATTTAAAAGGACTTTTGCAATAATAAGATTGCACAATCCATTGCCTATCATAAAATTGTTAGTTTGTGTGGGGGATCTCTGACTGTCAGCTATAATTCAGGGACATACTGATGAAATGACATATCTTACCTTTCATTCTCATATTTCATTCCACATAGGAACTCCAATTCTTGCTCAGCATGAAATTATTTTTGCAGAAGAATTGAGCTGAGTTTTATCAAGAAGGTTGTGAACATGATCAAACTGGCATGTTAAACAGCCACGCTGGAGAGCTGCAGATAAACATTTTGACAAGAAAACAATTTAATTATCCATCCTGTGATGAACAAAGTTGATGTGAACATAACTTAGTTAATGGTTTACAATATAAATTCTTAACCTCAGAATTATTTCTTTCAGAAATACCACAGAAAAGAGAGAAGTCATTGTGAGAGAGGAAGTAAAACAAAGTGTACTATTACGCTTAAAATGGTTTTCTGAATGTACCTATTTGTATTTCATTCAATTACTTTCCTGTAAAAAAATAAAGGCAGAATTTGCACAGGGATTTACCATAGCTCTTTAACATTTTATGACTGCATATGCAGTCCTTATCCTTTCTCAGGAATAAAGGATCAGCTAATGGGAATGTTCTTGGCATTTCATGGCCTGATTTTTTCATCGTCAAAATTGTATAAGAATAGAGAAAAACTGCAGTAACAAAACAGATCAGCATGTTTTACCGGAGTGTTACTTCCATTAGTCTTCATTTTTAATTCCACTGAAGGATTAAACGTGAAAGAGACTGCTCAGGGACATTCTTAGCAGTCAATCATGAAACGAGCTTTAGCTTTTCAGATACTAGAACCTGTAGAGTTTTTACTCATAATTTATTGCTCTGACTTTCACTGAATAAAAAGAAACAGATAACATTTTTGGTTACCTGTCTAAGAATTCATCCCAGTATACTCATCTTACACATAGTTTTCATAGCAACCATAAACTCCTAATTTATGAAGCATTACCATATCTTGTTTCAAAGTCTGTGGCTTATATATACATATATGCCTTTTTATTTAATGTTAGTACTTAAAAAAATGTAGCATGGTAAAAATTAAATCATGCCACTTTAGCTTATTTAGCTTAATAAATGCATTTTAAAATGAAGAAGGAGTTTTTTTGCAGTCATATGGTCCTAGTAAGTACATTCATATTGACTGCAGATCTGCTCTAGTTTTTCAATGTGTTCACAATGCTGCCAGCAACATTTTGCCATTATTTTGTTGTATATAAAATAATAAAGTAGAAATGCGAGTTCCAGAAAAACAAAAATGAGAAGGAAGGGACTGCTTGTTTGTCCGAAGATTTTGTTTGTTTGTTTGTTTGTTTTTTTAATGTAATAATTTAGCTGCTTGCTTTTCCAAGTAAGATGACTATTTCCAGCTTTTCACTTTTAATCCTACAGAGCTGAGCAGTAGGCACTGACATTGTCAATGCTTTTTTGCATCCTGCTTTTGTCTCTGAATTATTCCACTCTTGGATCTGGAGGGTGGTTGTGTCTAACTCCAAAGATCAGAAACTTGAGACACAGGAGCTGGAGATACATTTAGGATGTTTTGCAGAAACTCTGTATTCTCCCGCCATAATTTTACACATGGAGCACTGGCTAATTTTGTTAAACTGTTTTTTGTTATTGTTGCACTTCTAGGTGATCAGTGCCAAAGATGGTATTAGAATCTGAAGCACCAGGGTCTGAGTTATGTCTTCAAATATCCCAAACTCATATTTCATTAAAATTCATCTGATCATATACCAAAAACTTCCTCTGGATTAACCCATTGGATTTTAAACAATGCCACACAGTCCTCAAACCATTTTAGAAAACAAAGCTTTTATAAAACCCATTTAAACAAAGCGGTGTACGTGGAAGCAAGAGCACACATGCTAAATATCTGTGTAATTAATGTTAAATTAGGACATCCAAATTTGCTGATGAGCTGATTTAACTTCCATTAAAGGATATAATCTGTAGTAGGAGGATATACCTGCAGCAAAATTCATTTATATGAAGAAAAAATAAGCATGGTTCCTACCTATTTAGAAGTTTTGTACTTATTTGGACAGGCCTCTCTTTGCTGAACTTGTGTTCTCTGGCACTAAGGTTAACATTTAAAAGAGATTTAAGTACATGCTATTAGTTGAAAATGAAGATTATTGGTGGAGTAACAACATAGAGGATAACATACCTTTTCCAGGTCCAAAACTTTTTGCTTTATGTTGTAAACAAGAAAAGACTATATTAACGAAAGGAAAATTGGGCTAAATGTGAGAAGAGCTTCTTTTGTTTGGGTTTAGCTGTATCATTAAACATTCATAGAATGGCTTGGAGCCAAAAAAGCACTCAGTGGAGTTTTCCATTGCCACAGCCACTGCAGCAAACAGCTTGTTTGCCATTTTTGTCCTGAAGAGGAATGCAGAAGGTCAAAAAGTTTGTCTATCAGTTCTGCTCTTTTCACCTGACCATATACCAAAAACTTCCTCTGGATTAACCCACTGTATTTTAAACAATTTGTCTAAACTTCTACTATCCAATTATATAATGCATGCATTTCTTGGCTATGGAATTTCTGGAGTCTTTTTTCAGCCTTGCTTTATTTCCCAGCTGCCCTCAGAGAGGCTTGAGTTAAGGTCTCTGAAAAATACCAAAGGGAGTAGGAGCCACAGGGAAGTGCAGCCCAAGGCAACTTCTGCTCACTCTGCTTGGGAAAAGGTAAACATCAAGAAGCAGCAGCCCCTTGAACTGCTACAGCAAGATTTGCTGGAGCCCATCTATCACACCCCTAGTAGCCTTTACATTGCTTCAGCTAGCACGTGTTGATTTGCACAAAGTCTATTAATACTCACAGTTTGCTGCAAGCCTCAAACTACCATAATTTTAGGTTCTGTGCAGGCTTCATAGAAATGTCTGCCAGTTTTCAGTCATATTCTCAAACTTTTTTGCAGTTGTAACAACAATTTTTGTTGCAACTATAACAAACATTCATTTAAAGACAGTTTCTGCAGCAATGCTTGGCTTCTGCAAATTTGGAAGGTGTTTGGAATAAGACAGTCAGATGCTCTAAAATCACATAGAGACTGTGCACAAGAACTGCTCTAGCACCCCTTTGGGAGAATATGGTTCCACAAGAATATGGCACAAACTTTTTTCATTTGTGCATAATACTCAAGAGGACCATCGCATTAGTGCCCTTGAGCCAAAAAGGTGTTATCAGCAACTCAGTTACTGTCCAGATCCATGCTTTGATATGTGAGCACTGGAGTGCTCTCTGCTGTGAAGAGGGTGCAGGATGTTTAAACTTTGAAGCTAGAGCTATGGTTAGGGTTGTTGTATGGACCATCATTGGCCAAAGGGCTGTAACTCCTTCAGGCAGTAACGAGTACGTGTGGGCTGCACTGCTATATGGCTCACAAGCAGCACAAGTGGGTGCTGCAATTGAAAATGCCATATAGAAGATTGGACAGGAATGATCTGCTTAGCTGAGATTAACCAGTTCTGCTTTAAAATAAGAGGGGAGATAGTAGGCAGAGGCCTGGAGTTTGATCTGTAGTTAAGACATATCCTAAAATTCTCCACTACCGCTCAGCAAACAAAGCAAACTTGAGCCTAAGTTAGGAGTTTGTTTGATTCTCATCTCGGAGGTGCCCACTGAGCAAAGCCTGGGGCTGCGATTGATATTTCAGTTCATATTGGAATTAGGATTTGGCCTTGCAGGATTTAGGGCTGAGTGCATATGGAGACATTACCTTAGGTTAAGTGCTTCCATGCAGCTAATAGGCCTGGTGCTGACAGTCTGTATTAGGCTATGATTAAGATTAAGATTTAGATGGGGATTGAAGTTTGTCAAAAAGAAGCGCAATAAACTATAAATAGAAAGCAGAAGCTACTGCTGAGGGGCTGGCTAAATTTAAATTTTGGTCTAAATTGTTGGGCCAAGGACAATTATTAACCCTGATTACAGCTGGGAGGGTCTGGAAGGGGTCCCAAGCTAATTTTAGTCTGGTGATAATAGGGCCCAGATGATCCTTTGTGCTTGTGGATAATGGGGTCTTTTAACAGTGCATAAATGTCACATTTGGGTTAGGAGCCAAACAGCTAGAATATGATCTAGGCAATGCAGAGACTCCTTGACAGGGTGTTAGTCTTGCTGTTCACAGCACCCCTCAGGCTACTTTCTAAAGAACTGAAGACATTCAGACAAATGTTGATATACTCAAGTTACTGCTGAAAACTGAAAGAGTCCTTGAATATGTTTACATCTGTAGCTGAAGACCTTCCAGAATACTAAAATTTGGGATGGGTTGCTAAGGTTTGTGGTAAAGGTCAGGCCAGTTTTGCCTGCTCAGCTAACCTTGTTGCCTGCATCAAAACACTTCCCATGCTTTGCCCCAACCAGGCACAAGCATGTGCTTGGTTTTATATTTGAGACTGGCAGAAAACAGAGGCTAAATGTCAAGAGGTAGAACAGGACTGTGAACTTGTAGTGACTTTCTCATTTTGAATGCTTAGACTAATTGCTGATTAAAAAGTCCACCTGCATTTCCTGTGGGTTAGTTAGAACTTGTTTCCCAAGGAATGACACTTTCTATGACAGATTCTTTCTGCATGACAAAAAAAGAGGAAGAGAGGCAGGGAGTAATAAAATGGACATATCAGTCATTTCTGATTTTCAAAAACAAAAATATATCTAGAGAATTTACCAGAAAACATTTGTTTTTCATTCTAATTATACTATCATTACTTTATCATCTATATCGTTAGAAAATATGGTTGAAATTTAGGAGGTGAAGGTCATGTTATATAAAAAGCTATTTAGAAAGAAGAAAAAAAGTGTGGCTCCTTTATGGAGCTGCCAAAAATACATGAGAACATATTGTTATCATGGAAGAAAATACACATTTTTTTCTTGAGATTTTCATAGTTAGTGCCAACATCTGGTTTTCTAAAGCCACGCTGTTTTTTTTTTCTAACATGCAGGCATAACATTTTGCTCCTCTTCCTTTATTTATCTGTTGTTGCCCTTTCCCTTTTCTCATTTTCTCTACCCAAATCCCTGTTTCTTTAATGTCATTTCATCTTTTGTTTCTAAAAGCATTTTCCTCATTTAATTTCAGTTTGAAACATTTGCCAGAGTACCATTCAAATAAATCTCGTGTAAAACTATCACAATGCACAAAAACCTAGTAAATACATGGTCATAGCTTTTTCGTTTTCCAGTCCCTCCCAGCCTGCACCAGTTGCACTTTAAGGTCTTTGGAGCTTATTAATCTTTAGGTGTCTATTTTTCAATGAGCTTTCAATGAGCTTTCAATGTCTGTCTTTCAAAGTCAATTTTACCTTACGCCTGCAGTTACCCATATACATAAAGCAGGTTAAGTTGATGCTGCAAGTTTTTGTCCTTTGGGAAAGGGGATCAGAGATACAATACCTGTATCCTATATAAACTAGAAAAGCAAGATCATTTTGCCTAGATATGACACACTGATTATGAGACCTTGCAGTTTTTGTCTCCACAACCTAGGTCACCTTTAATACTACATAAATGTTACATCTGTAATAAACATAATATTTTACAAATATCAACAAAAATAAACAAAATAATTTATATTCTTGTGCTTTGGGCTATGTCTGTGACATGAAGTAAAAATGCTATTAGCCGCTATAAAAACAAGTATCTTCCTTTTCCTATCAAACTAGGCTAAATCAATTTCCAGCCGTGCATGGTTGTGCAATGCTTGTTCATCCTTTGCAATTAAGACGCGGTGGAAACTGGGGGTAGGATGTTGTGACTCCTGCTGCCTAATAAGTATTTCATGTTGCAAGATGCACATGGGACCTACTTAATTAATGTCTTTGGTATTCAGCTATTAACACTGAGTCTGTCACCTGGTCTTGCGAACAGAAAAAGTACTGCATGTGCCAGCAAAGACTACCTTTTTTCTTTATGTAAGCTCAAGAATTTGGGGACATGTAATTAACCAGTCTTACCCAAATGAGCTGTTATTCCTAGAGAGTGTTACTTTTTAAGTTGACATCTAATTTTTTAATCTTTTTTTCCTTCTGCAGGTGATACTTTCTTCACAGAATAACAAAATGCCATTCACAAAAGAAATGCAAATGTAAAGAGAAAAAGCTTGAATAACTGACGGTGAAATCTTCGATGACAGTAGGTTAGCCAATATGAACCCTGCAGCAGTTCATCTGTAAAACCACCCGCGTTCCCACCTGCCTGTTTTTATCCATATTTTCTCATTTTCAAACAGTAGGCTTTGTGCAGCAAGGATGTGTTTTTGCTCCCTGTCTGTGCAAAATCAGTGACAACTGCTATTCCTATGCAAGTTTGTCCTCCCTAACAAATAGCAGCAGTACTTAGAATAATAATCACAGCAATTGCAGAAGCGGAAGTCTTGACGCAGATTAGACCTCACCTCAAATTCTGTGTTCAGTTTTGAGCCCTTCACTACAAGATGGACATAGAGTTGTCCAGAGAAGGGCTGTGAAGCTGGTGCAGCGGCTGGAGGTTCAGGGGAGACCTTATTGATCCCTACAACTACCTGAAAGGAGGTTGTAATGAGACAGGGGTCGATCTCTTCTCCAAAATAACTATAGAAAGAACAAGAAGAAATGGACTCAAGTCACACCAGGAGAGGTTCGGGTTAGATATTAGGAAGAATTTCTATGCTGCAAGAGTGTTGAATCCTTGGAAGGGGCTGCCCAGGGTAGTGGTGGAGTCAGCATCCCTGGCAATGTTCAAGAAATATGTAGATGAGGCACTTATGGACATGGTTTAACAGGTAGGATGTTAAAGGCCTTACAGTTGGACTCAATGATCAATCTTAAAGTTCTTTTCCAACCTTAATATTTCTATGATTCTTTGAAAACCCTTGCTAAATGTAAAAGGTCTCGTCTCACACTCCCAACACAGCTACTCTGACCACTGGAAATAATCTGAGAGTAAGAGCACATGACTGGGAGAGGATGAGAAATATCCAGTGTCAGCGTGGAAACCTCAGACTGAATAACTTATTTCCAGTAGGATTTTGATTCTAATTTTGCATCAATAGTATATTCAAAATACTGTTTAAAATTCTGCAGTAAATATGTAGAAAAGAACTAGCCTTTCTGTCCACATCCATTTTCATAACCTCCTTTGTATATTCAAAATACTGTTTAAAATTCTGCAGTAAATATGTAGAAAAGAACTAGCCTTTCTGTCCACATCCATTTTAATAACCTCCTTTGAAGAGGAAGAAACCTGAGGCTGCTCAGACCAAACTGCTGTACCTGGAGAAAGCTCTCCCAAAGTTTTCCAGTAGTTTGGCACAAATAAGCATTGCCATCTTATGGCCGAGCCTCGGTACTGCATGGCCGGCTGCTGCCAATGGAAATTTGACCGATAAAGCAAGTGGCTTTTTCTCCACGGAAATGCCTATGACTAAGCACCAGGCCTCTCTCTCTCTCTCTCTCTCTATTTTTTATTTATTTATTTTTTTTAACAGGATTTTGGAAACATTTTGCTCTGCTCTTGTCTCTTCTTTCTTCTCTCAGGTAGGCACAAAGCAGCAGACAGCAAACCCTCCCCAAGTGCATGGGCTGTGATTCACGATGCTCGGTCTTTACCCAGCGCCATGCTACTGTTTCAGATAGCACCATGTCTTGTGTTTGGGCAAACACTACTTGTAAAGAGCTCAGGAATGCACATCAGTGGCCTGAGGTAAAGAGTGGTAGTTTTGCTCCCTAATGTGCACTGCTGACAAACTTTTGTGTAACTGTATCTCATCCTGAATGCTATGATCTGTAGTTAACAAACTACATGGTAATGTAGTTAGGCCATGATTTGGAACAAGAAGCATATTCTTCCTTCTAGAAATTTGCTTCCACTTCCATGGAAATAATCATGAAGATGTACTGATCATCATGGCACTACTGTTAAATAGAGCTAGAATGAAATAACACTAGTCTGGACCAGGAAGAGGAAAAGATTGGTTTAGGAAGAGAAAAATAATAACTTGTAATTCTACATTTTTTTTTGTGTGTGCTAAGATCTCAAAATATTTTACTAATTGATTATCTTAGCAGCCTGGGGAAGCAACTCTGGCCATAGAATCACAGAATCACATATACTGAAAGCATTCACTGAAAGCACTACAAAGCAAGCACATAACTTCTGTATCACATCATTTTTGGGTTCCTTGACCTAAAAGATCACAGAATCACAGAATCACAGAATGGTTGAGGTTGGAAGGGACCTCTAGAGACCATCTAGTCCAACCCCCTGCTCCAGCAGGGGCACCCAGAGCACGGGGCACAGGGTGGCATCCAGGTGGGTTTGGGAGATCTCCAGAGAAGGAGACTCCACAGCCTCCCTGGACAGCCTGTGCCAGGGCTCTGTCACCCTCACAGGAAAGAAGTTCTTCCTCACATGGAGATGGAACTGCCTGTGTTTCAGTTTGTACTCATAGAGCACCAAGAAGGTGCTCAAGACTTTTTACTTTGCAATTTTCTCCTGAAAACTAATGAGACATTTGAGATTATTTTGCCAAACACTATAAACCAACTGAGGCAGGGCTCCATGCTACTATCAAGATTGATAACAAGTTTAAAAAGAACTCATATTTTTACATGACATTGCAAGCACATGAGTGCAACACAGAATCCCTTGAAAGCTCGAACATAGCTGACTAACCCGGCACCTTGAAATCTGTCGGATTTCATATGGAGTTACTGTTGGTTTTAAAATTCTTTCTCATGCAAGGAATTATTGCTACAGAAACTCTCAGCATTTTAATTTATCACCTGGAAAATATCCTCCCATTTCTGTGAAAAGACTGAATGCTCAGACAGGAACAGCAGTCTCTGCAGAAACCGGATATCTGCTCATGTCTCCCTAGTTTATTTGTGCTAATTTATTTATCCAGGTTCTGATTTCTTTTAACAAAATAAGGTATGGAACAAAGGTTTAGGAAATATCTCACCACTAGCAACCTGAGAGCTCATATTAGGAATTTTCTGTATTCAGTGGCTGATCACCAGTAGACCTTTAAAAGCATAATTATACTTCTTCTCACAGGAGTAACTGAAGCTGAGAATTCAGTAGGTTTTCAAAAGGAACTGGGCAATTAGAAATCCAGTCAGTATGATTAGTTGCAAGAATTTTGGAAAGGCTATTAAAGTCTATGTTTCATAGGCAAGTCAGCCTCTCCTAGACTTCAAAGTGAGATCTAATGTGCGTGGGAAGGTTGGAAGGGGGCTCTTCTAACATACAGTGCCAGATTCTGTTAGAAACAGGATGCTGGTCTAGATTAATGGCAAATCAGACCCAGTAAGGAAACTTATATTTTCCAGTGATAATTGCATGAGGGAGAGGTTTGCTTGTCATCACCCAGAATGTTTCCTTCCCTAGGAATGCCAGTGCGGTTACAGGATTTAGACAAACTAATGCAACCTACAGAAGCCTCTGGCCATAATCCTTTTCTGCAGAGTAACTGTCGAACTAATAATACTTAAGAGAGAGCAAACAGAGCAAACATTTTCTCTCTTTATTTCTGATGAAAAAGACATCTCTTTATATTCTAAGTTGCTCAGCCATGACTAACTGGCTCTGCAGCTCTGGTTTTGATGGCACCCAAAAGATGAACAGGTTTGCAGTCACACCGGCCACACAGGCAGCACGTGCTTCCCTCAGGCTGTGGTATCACCCATGAGGTTGCGTTGTCCCAGCCCCATATGCACGTGTCAGGATCTGGCCCTTGTGTAAGATCACCACTGATGCCACAGCACTTCTTCGCTAGTCTCCCTCATACATGCCTTTTAAGAGAAGACATAATCTGTCCTCAGGAGTGAAAGACTTGCCTTGGTGGCATATGTAGAGTAGGAAAGAATACTGGCTGTGTTCAGTGGGGCAGCCCTCCTTCCTCTCAGCCCTCCTTCCTCTCCTAAGCCAAAGGTGAATCTCCCATAGCAGTCTTGAGCATCTCTTCCACCATGTCACTTTTACCCTTTGTGCTAACAATTCAAAGATTACAGCCATCCTCACCCCGTTGTTAGTTTAAAAGTCAGCTTGGATGGTTAATAAATTTTGTCAGTGGTTTCCCAGAACAAAGAACTGGAGAGAGCCAGGCGTTTCTGTGATACAATACCAACTGTGCTATGGTGTTATGTCTGTGTTGACTCTTTTTATCTTGAAAATGAGTGTATTGCTGCTATGATGGCCACCAAATGTGACATCAGGCTTCACCACTGGACCTTGGACAGTCTCCCCTGAGCATCTTGCCAGAGGAGTGGGGGCCTCTAACTTGCATCTTTTGCAGAGTCTCACAAACATAAATGGAATAAAGAAACCTTGATAAGAATGTTTCAGAATGTTTCATAGAAAAGAAGGAGGGGATCCCCTCCACGAGCAGAAGGGGATTCCAACGGGGGATGCTCCCGCCTCAGAGGGACACACTGCCTCATGTGGAGGCTGGGTCTCAGTTCTCTCGGGGAAAATGTTCCAGATTCCTGCTCTTCCAGGCTCCCCAGGATCAATAAGACAGTCAAGATCCCTCTCACACATTCAGAGACACAGGCACCTCCCACATCGCCTGCTGGGCTTCAACTGTGCTTGAGGATCAGCTGTCCTTGAGGATCCTGTATTGTAGCATTTTTCTTCAAGCACAGCTTGAATCCTGTTTTTTTTCCGCAGAAAAGCATAGAGTAACAGTTTGTCTCCTCCAAAAACAGGAACAAGACAGCAGGATAATGTTTTTTCTCGCTTTCTGTATTTTTCTTTGGCTAGTGCTCTTATCAAAATCTATTTCTTTGGAGTTGCACCAGAAAAATACAACAGGATCCCTGGTGTCCTTCTGGCCTTCTCTGTGTGTTTCTGCTGATTCCCTCAGGCTTGCAGAATAAAGCCATCCAGGAACTCTTGCTAATTGATCAGATTCTTGGAGTGAAAGTGTCCTACGTGTCCTGGGGTTTGGATTAGGGTTTCTGCTTAAGTTGTCTATCTTAAAAAAAATTGTTGTTTTTTTTCATTTCATTTCATGCTTTTATAACAGAAGGCAATGTTTGTGCTGAGTGTTTTCACTAACCCCAGCATATCTATGTATCTCCAGAAGCAATAGTGACAAAATTTAAACATATTTAAACAATTAAAACAATGGTGATGGAATTTGAATATCTTCTGTGCATTTTTTTCTGCAATACAAAACAGAAGGAAAAAAAAAAGGAAAAAAGAGTATATAGAATTTAACAGAGTTGATAAGAGCATATTTTTATAAATGGCAATGAATATTAAATTTTTCCTCCTTGTGAGTCAAGAAAAATATAAAAAAAATAAAAAAAAAACTAAAAAAAAAACTAAAAAAAATACTAAAAGGTAATGTTGGGCAAAGAGACCAGCTGAATGATCAGCATCAGTGGAATGATATGTTTGTAAACAGTGAGTATATCACATGCCATTTTGTTCCACATCTTAATTATTGTGTGAATACTCTCCAGTGTTTGACAGAGACTGTGGATGCAGACAGTATCAGCCTTTCAAAGTGGCCTTAGACCATGGATTAGACCTTGACATTGAGCATTATATCAGTAGACAAGGAGGTTACCTCTAATCCACTGTGGATGTTGGGAAATATGAGAGCAAAGGAACAGAGAAAGTGGCCTAGATCATGTGCTTTCGTAAATAACACCTCTGCCTGCATAGGACACGAATCCTGGACAAAATGTCACCACTTTGGCCTAAGAGGGCATGTCTTAAATTCTTAAATGACTTGGAATCCAGTATACTTGGATACTGTAAGCTGGGCAAGATGAAAACTATTTCTCAGAAGGAGTCAGTAACTGCAAGCCTGATTTTGTCATTACCACTTCCACCAGGCCTCCCCCTGACAGGGCACATACTGCATTTCTGATATCAGTGTGATGAGCTGGAGCTGGAAGCTGCACTGACACATTTGCAAACTGATGGTTGGGATTTAGCCTATGCAGCACATTGATAGCTACCTGAGTCATGAAACTAAGTTTTCAAGTAGTTTCTAAAACTATCCTTTTAATTTTAACTCTATACTCATACACAGATGCAAATGTTTTTACAATAGACTCTTTGGTCAAAGGAAACATACATAAGGTCATGACAAAGTAATTTAGTATGTGTCTTAAGTCCAGTGACAGTCTTTTCTTCACTGATGCTGAAGGTACTGGCAGTGAAACTATTAATGCAACTAAAGCAACTGCTAGCTTTAACATTTTTTAGGATTAATTTTATTCACAGAATCACAGAATATTCAAGGTCAGAAGGGACCTCTAGAGATCATCTAGTCCAACCTTCCCGCTCCAGCAGGCACACCTACAGCATGTGGCACAGGGTGGCATCCAGGCGGGTTTTGAAGACCTCCAGAGAAGGAGACTCCACAACCCCCCTGGGCAGCCTGTTCCACGGCTCTGTCACCCTCACAGTAAAGAAGTTCCTCCGCACCTGGAGACGGAACTTCCTGTGCTCCAGCTTGTGGCCCTTACCCCTCGTCCTATCGCTGGCCACCAGTGAAAACAGCCTGTCCCCTTCCTCCCTGCATTCTCCCTTCCTGAACTTATACATATTAATCATATCCCCTCTGAGCCTTCTCTTCTCCAGAGAAAACAGGCCCAGCTCACTCAGCCTCTCCTCGTATGAGAAATGTTCCATTCCCTTAATCATCTTAGTTGCTCTTCTCTGGACCCTCTTGAGAAGCTCTATGTCCCTTATTCAGTATTTACAAAGTTTTTCATGGTGCCTAAATTCTGAAACAGCATTATAATACCTGTGTGAGGTAGAAAGCCAAGTAAAGAAAACAAGGGAAAAATCTGTATTCTGGGCTGCACCATCATTTCTGAGTCCCAGTCAGTCCATCTCCTGTGAAAGACAGTACAAAGACAGCACAAAATGACTACGCATAGATTACTGTGTACTACAGAAGCAAATATTTTTGCCACTACTGCCATCACTACCCGTAGAAATTCTGTGAAAATGTAAGGCAAAATCCTGTCTTAAATCAAGACATTATAGCTACTAGTAGTAACCAGTCAGGTGAGGAGGATTTTGAGCCACTGTGTCTTATTTCTATCAAATTCTCTCCACAGAGCAATCCAAAACCTAAACTCCTTTCTACATACCTCTTACCTCTGCTTTTAAAGTCACATCATTGTGTGGGTTTAATTTTCTTGCTGTTTGAACAGTGCTAACATGGTATGTACTAGGCATGGCCCTTCTATACTTTCTTCTGTACTGGCTGCAACTGTATCACAAAAGAAATACCAAGTTAGCAGAAGAAAATGAAATTATGTAGAAAAGGTCACAAATGCAGTCTCTTATGTGGCTGAGCTAAATATTCCTTTTCCTACTTTCTGTCACTCTTTTAACTGTGAATTCTCAAAGGAATCAGCCAGCTTTTCACTCCAGCACAATTTTCTAAGGCAGCCCACGATTAAGTTTTTTCCCTGATTTTCTTTGGCTATCTATGTCACAAGGTATTGCAATGATTAGTTAATGTTCTTCCAGAATTCAGGCACTGTGACAAACTCTGTAAATATTGAATAAAATTAATCTAAAAAAATGTAAAGACTAGCAGTTGCTTTAATAGCTTAGCTGTCATTCCTTTTGCATAAAAGAGAACATATTATTTTAAGAATGACAGGAAATAACCTTGTAAACAGTCACTCATCGTCCTTTTTTGGCCATGTTTTTTAGAGGCATAGATAAAAGGAACCTTTTGTAAATACCATGCTCCATTCCTTTTAGTGTACTCTGTAGTTTTGACCTCCCTAATGTAACAGGTACAAGTCAGACACTGATCACACTGCAAATTATACTGGAAATACCTTTACAGCAAATTATGCTGGAAATACCTTTTACAGAATGAAAATATGTTGGAACTTGAGTTCAGAATATTGAATAGGTTCAATGTTCTGAAAAACTTTCGAGATTATCTGGAAACCCTGAGCTGAATCAGAGTAGATTAAAATCAGCAGTGCTGAACAAGAGTCCAAGAGCTTCCCAGCTGAACTTCAGCAATACCGTTCATTTAAATCATCCCAAACAAAAGGATGTCCAAAACTTAGGCAGATTGTTGTTTTCAGCAGAGCAACATAACTAAGGTTTGGTGCTCAAAAGCGCCCAGGCTCGGGACAAAGCACCAAAAATGCTCATATGTGCAACTTTCACGAGAGGGCAGCACACAGGCGTGCTATGGGAAAATCCCACACGGAATGTCATTGAGCACCAGCTTTATAGTTTGACTCCACTTATTGATCTGAGCAAAAATCATAAGAACTGGCAGAGTAACTTGATGTGTGAATATCAGATGAATGACATTTCACAGCTACTATACTGAGAAAAGGTTTTTTTTTCCACCACTAATTTCATAACTAAGTCACCTTGGAAATTTGTGCTTGTTTCCCAACACACAATATGCTTTCCTACGACAGTCATCAGCATGCATTTTGGGAGCCTGGCTGAGAGAGGGAGGAAATTCATGTAGGAGCAGGGAAAGCTGCTTTTTTGTGAAAAGCCAGAAGTCACTGCAGTGGAAATGTCAGTGGCAGCAGTCAGTGCCTCCATCCTCCCCTGATAAAGCTCCTCCAGGAAAAAGGGGCCTTTGGGGAAGGTTTTAGTTCCCACCGTCCTTTTAACTGTCTTTTGAGTCTACCAGGAGCAGCCTGTGTAGTGAAACACGTGCAGATTACATCTTCAGCATGTGTCTTTATTTTCATAATCATTACACAAAATGGATTATACATATACAGGGAGAAAAGCTGTTTTCAAAGAATTTGTGTGTTTTCGGTGATTACAGTTCTGAACTGTGCCCAGTTGAATGTCATCTGGTTGCAAACAAGGCTGTGTTCTCTTCTTTACAGAAGCAAAAGGTTTGGGCAATGTTTAATCAATGACCACTGACCTTTCTTCCCCAACGCCACACATTTGTTCTCAATAAATGTTTAACTATTGATTTCTAAGGAGAAATGTTCACAACAGATAGGACTTGCTTCAGAGCTTACGCTGATTTTAGTGTTACCACACAGTGTGGTGGCAGTAGGGTGGCATATGCGTTTTAGGAGGTTAAAAACTTCTTCTGCATCCCCAAGGCCTGGTGACACTTTGAGTAGGGCAAGTAAATCTCCAGGCAACTTGCCTCCATTTTCATTTTACTTCAGTTATCTACATTTTCCCAGGATACGTGAAGATACCCACCATGATGCAAAAAATGAGCCCAAAATACAATGCTGGCTAGTATTGCTAAAGCTAGTGACCTTTCTCCTTTAACATCGGCCTGTTTGAGAACAGATTAGAATAATCCTATGCCTATATTACTTCTGCAGTATGCCTCTGGTAGCAGAGGTTGCAGATTGCAGGCTCTGGTTAGTACAGACAAGCTCAGATAAAGGGGTTTGAGTCCGATAAGCCCAGTTGTCACAGCGGGGAGCTCATGGTGGGGTGCAGTTCCTGCCCCAAAAGCTGGGAGTGAAACCACCATCTTTTCAAATGACTGTTGTTTCAAACTTCATCTTGCTTATTTGTGCCCAGTTTTCATGTTATGAGTGGAAAGGGTGAAAGTCTCGCCACCTTCATCTCATTCACTCCAAAAAGGCAAAGACCCAGATGAGAAATATCTACAGTTCTGGGGGTGAAATATTTTATCTTGAAGCATTGACTTTTCTACAAGTTATGGATTATTATGTAGGCTTCTGACAAAAAAAAAAAAAAAAAGGGTGAATCAAATTAAATCAGTGGGTTTTTTTTTTTTTGTACACTTGTATATATGTTGGTTTTTGTTACCTCAGCTCCTATGTTCCTGGGGTCTTCTGGTCTCACCAATCTCAATGGGTTCATTCAAACTTTTAAGAGATGTCTGCTATTATTTTTCTTCGATATTCTGATTGATATGGCTGCCATGGAATGCTATAAAGCATTATTTAATCTAAAGAAAGAGCTAATACTAATCCTTGGTAGGTTTTTCCAAACCTGCTTACCTCTCCAGGAACACTTCTGAAATTCTGGACTAGCAGCCACTTACCAGGGACTAAAATATCCCATTGCAAAGAACATTTCAGCTACTAACAACTAACAGTTTCAGAATTTGTTGTACTTATAGATGTGCCTGTAGATAGGCCAATAAGGCATTTACATATTCCTGTGAGGTAAGCATTAATGTGGGATCTTTCAGTGTGTTTCTGCATTTCTGTAAACTAAGAGGCACTTGGCTTTTTATGATATTTTTCTTCTTAAAAAGCAAAGCATAAAAAATGAAAAGATTTTTGCCTGGCATCTGGCAGCACCTGGAATAACTTTAGTTTTCTGTTTGGATTTTGGGATTTGAGACTGGGATAATCCTAATAATTAAGGTACTCAACCAAAAAGCAGTTGGAACATCTCAACATCTGAAAAGGCATGAAGGTTGGCTTCATCTCCTTGAATAACGTGGACCAAAAATGCTGGCTGGCGTGATGAACCTGCATGGCAGCACAAGGCAAATATACATAAAAGGCAATGCGGGTATAATTCTGCCGGCGGGGTGCTGGGGTGCGCGTGGTTGAGAGGCGGGGGGCGCCCGCTCCCCGCGGGGAGCCCGGCTTCGCGTGCGGGGCTGCCCGGCGCCGCGCTCCCGGCAAAACCCGCCGCTTTTGCCGCGCCCTTGCCGAAACCCCGCCCCCGGGG
>VZSG01001361.1:3568-26285 GCA_013398315.1 Nothoprocta pentlandii
GTGAGCTAGGGGTGTGGGGTGAGCTAGGGGTGTGGGATTAGCCCCTGGGAATGTGGGGTGATCTAGGGATGTGGGGTGATCTAAGGGTGTGGGATTAGGCCCTGGGAATGGGGAATGAGCTAGGAATATGGGGCAATCTAGGGGTGTGGGGTGAGCCCTGGGGAGCACAGTTAGCCCCTGGGAATGTGGGGTGATCTAGGGGTGTGGGGTGATCTAAGGGTGTGGGATTAGGCCCTGGGAATGGGAAGTGATCTAGGGGTGTGGGGTTAGCCCCTGGGAATGTGGAGTTAGCCCCTGGGAAAATGGGGCAATCTTCTTGGGATGTAGGGTGACCCTCTAGGGGTGCCTGAGGGGCAGGGGGGTGATCCCCTGGCACAGGGGTAACCCAGGGGTGTTACGTGAGCCCTGGAGAGGTGGGGTGACCCCCTGGTGCTGCAGGGGGGAAGCAGGGTGGTCCGCTGGCAGTGTGGGGTAGCCCATGGGGTGTGGGGTGAGCCTTGGGGATGTGGGTGAGCCCCTCGGGTTGTGAGGTGACCCTCTAGGTGTGTGGGGTGACCCCCAAAGGATGCCTGGGGCTGAGGGGTGATCCCCTGGCAGCATGGGGTGACCCATGGGGTCTCGCCCATGGGGGCGAGAGGTGGGCGCTGGGGAGCTGGGAGATCCCCTGGGAATGCAGGGCACCCTCTGTGGGCATGGGGTGAGCTCTCGGGATGCGGGGTGAGCCGTGGGGATGCGGGGTGAGCCCTGGGGACACGCGAGGCCCCTTGGCAGTGTAGGGTGACCCGTGGGACCATGGGGTGAGCCCTGGGGGTATGGGGCGTGCCTTGGCAGATCCCCTATGGGAGCACGTAGGGGTGTGCGCACCCCTGGAGCGCAGGGTGAGCCCGGGGGAGCGGGAGAGCTCCTGGGGACAGGGCTGAGCACTAGGACATGGGGTCCTTAGAGGACAGGGCATGGAGACCCTCCGGGTGCCAGGGGAAGACCCCCGAGGCTTGGGGCGAGCTCTGGGGGTGCAGGGCGCGTTCCCGCTGCAGCCCGGGGCTCGGCAGCGCCCTGGCAGCCGCTGCCCTTGTTTCGGGGCACGCTGGTGATGGAGGAGGCCACGTGCTGCAGCACCCACCCACGCAGCCACCCACCGGGATCGGTGCCACGTGGCCGCTGCTGGGTCTGCACCTCGGGCTAGCGAAGGGAGCTCCTGAGGCTGCGGACAGGCCTGGCAGGGGGGAAGCCCGGGACACGCTGGGGCAGCCGCACACTTACTGTCCTGCTCCAGGGTGAGGAGAGCCGTGGTGAGCGCCTCGGTGGCCGGCGAGGGCTGCTCGCGCTCGTCCGTGGCTGCTGAGCCGAGCACAGGGGCACGGGCGGGCGCTGGGGCGCAGCACCCACTGCCACCGCCCCCTGCGCCCGCCCGACGTGGGGCACGGCGCCCTCGGGACAAACCCCACGAGGAGGAAGAGGAGGAGGAGGAGGAGGCAGTGCCCCTCCGCCAGGGCTGTGCTACCCACCCGTGGCTGTGGCCGTGAGCGTCTCTGCGTGCTCCGGGGCCGCCGAGGTGGTGAAGGACGTGACCGTGGACACGTCCAGCCCTGCAGCAAGCGGAGGGCGGAGGTTACGCGCGCAGGGAGCACACGGATAGCTCTCCAGCTCCAACCCCATCATGCGAAGCAGGACGCGGGTGAACAGGGTCTGGAGGCAGCAGGATAGACCCCCTTTACCCAGGTATTGCCGCTGGCACCAGCGGGGCTTGGCATTCGTGCTTAACTGGTAAGAGAAGGGCTGGAGCTGGCATTTCTCAGGCTCGAGCCATGCTCGTGGTGGGATCCCAGCAAGCAGACCTCGTTTTTTCCAAGCCTCCCAAGCTGGTGCCAAGGGGACGGAGGCAGCTCAAAGGATTGGGGTAAGAAAGCAGCGGCCGGGGCAAATTGCCCATCCCTGCCCCATCAGCCGCTTTGTTGGTTAACAGAGGCCAAGCAAGAGCGGTGGCACTCAGTGCTTCAGTCATTAGCCACGATAATGAGGGAATTCAGGGGGATTATTAACATTATAAATGGTAATCAGCAGATAATGACAGAAATACGTAATTTAGAGAGGAGAGGAGAAAGGCAGGCCGGGCAGCGGGCCCCTGTGCTGGCAGCCGCTCGCTGGCTTCCGAGCCAGGCAGCTTGTTTTGCATCGAGGAGAGCAGGGAAGCCACAGGCAGAGCCAGATCCCTCGCACGACGCTGCTCAGACACGGCGCAGCCTCTCCGTGCTGCATTTCATCCCACGTGCAGGTAAGGGAAGGGATGCTGCGGCGGCCAAGAGCCCCCCGAGGACCTGCGCTGGGCTCCCCGCATGACCGGCCGTGTTGGTGCCCCCCTCCACGGCTCCGTTTCCCTTTGGAGCCCCGCTGCTTCCCGCCCGGCACGGGGACGGTCCCCCGGGCTCCGCTACCTGCGCAGATGACCCCGGCGTCCTCGTGGTGGCCGCAGTTGTGGATGCCCCAGCCGAGGCTGTAGCAGGCAGCGAGGGAGGGCTCGCTGCCGTCGCAGTTGACGTTGTCCAGGAGGATGTGGCCCGTGCCGTAGCCGAAATAGGCGTTGCTCTTGTAATGGAGGGCTTGGCCGCAGCCCACCTGCCTGCACACCACGCCGGCGTCACTCAGGCCCCAGTCGTCGTCGCACACGGTGCCCCAGTGGCCGCGGTAGAAGATCTCCACGCGGCCCTGGCAGCCGTCGGCGCCACTCACCAGGCGGATGCTGCCGTCCCCTGCGGGGCGAGAGCGCGTGGGGACAGCGGCTCCCACCTCGGGCACCCATGCCGGGGCGGGAAGGGAGCCTGGATCTCACGGGGGCCTTGAGGAACCTCCATCTCCTGGCTGCCTCCATAACCCTCTGTGATGGGAGGCAGCAGGCACCAAGTGGAGACCCCAGAGCTTCCCCTCTCAGATGGAGGGTTTGGGCTCGTTCCTGGAGGCTTGCGGGGGGAGCAGGTTTGGGGACAAAGTGCTGTTTTCCAGCAGCCTCTCGCAGGAGGCCCCTTGCAGCAGGGCGCGCGCGACGGGAGCCGGGGCAGAGCTGCTTACTTTGCCCTTGCTGCGCGGAGGCCGCGAGAGTCCTGCTGGTCGGGCCTTCGCTGGCCTGCGTGGGCGAGAGCTCTGCAAAGGGCACAGGAGAGAGGCCGTGAGTTCCTTCGGCAGGAAATGCGGGTTCACGGAGCGGCGGTGGCCGAGCTCTGGGTCTGCACATCCCCGCGCCCGTGTCCGATGCTGAAACGCAGCGGACAATTCTGTATCCGATGAACAAACTGTACCGCAGTGGTGAGGAGCAAACGGGGATGCTATGGAGGGCTTGGCATGGAGGCGTTCCACTTTCGCATGTCAAGTTCAAACACTTTCCACTCCTTTTCTCGCCTTTAGGAACATTTGCTACCGAAAAGCTTAGCAATGCAAAGAGAAGCAGTCAAGAGGTGGAGAAGCACTTGGGCTGCAGCTGACTCAGCCAGCAGTGGAGGTGGGCACGTGCTCTTTCCCCATGGATATCACTCTGGAGAGGCTGAGAAGCCCCTGACCTGGCAGGGAGCAGGGATACAGAACAGGCTGGTCTCCCTGGGGAGCACCCAAGTGATGGAGAGATGAGCTGGATTGAAAAGGGGAGTAGAGAGAAGACATAGAGGCAGTTGGGCTGATCCAAGGAGGAGCTCTGAGATACGACCGACTGCCGGGCAACCCCAGAGGGTCTCCAGAGACTCCTAACTGCAACACTCCTAACACCCCCAACCCCTCCTAGCCGCGGTGGGGCCAAGCCTGGTTACCACTGCACATGACAGCCACGTCCTCGTAGTGGTAGCAGTTGTGGATGCCCCAGCCGTGGCTCCAGCACTCGCTCAGAGCCGCCTCGCGGCCCTTGCAGTCCACGTTGTCCAGGAAGATGGGCCCGCTGCCCTGGCCGAAGGTCATGGGGGCCGGCAGGGCCACGGCGTGGCCGCAGCCCAGCTGGCGGCACACCACGTTGGCATCCACGATGTCCCAGTCGTCGTCGCACACCGTCCCCCAGGAGCCGTTGTAGAGGAGCTCCACGCGGCCCTGGCACCGGCTCGGCCCGTTGGCAAGGCGGATCTCTGGAAAAGGGGCCACAAAGAGCGCTCAGCGGGCAACGACGGCGAGCACAGCTGTCCCAGAGAGGGTGCTAAACCTTTCTGAAGGAAATCAGAGCTTTCTGCTAATTAAACTAATCAGGCGACTCCATTAGCTGTAACACAAGTCGTCTGCTAACTTGCTGCTACCCATTTGATGGTGACAAACAGGTTTCTGTTGGGTGCAAATGCTTGATACCTCTCTGCATAAGACGAGGAGCTTCCCAAGAGAAGGGGGAAGCTGCCGTGTGGCATCATGTGATGGCACATGGCTTTGGGGACAAGTGATAACATGCAAGTTGGTATTAGCTGCCACAAACGTGCCCAGAGCCGTCCCCAGGCCGGAACGGGTGGCATGGAAATGGTTTCTCAAACCACTGGTGAGAGGGGACACGTGTGCCAGTGACCCTGACGTGCAGCGTGGAGCGAGTGACTCACTTGGGCATGAGGAGGGACACAATGACAGGCAGTCAGCAGGAGGTGGCAACATTTTCCTCTCCTGATAACAAGCAGAATTGGGATAATAGAGAATCTCTGGGTTTTTTTAAGTGAAATTTAGCTTTTTGTTGCGGTTTTGTTGTTCAAAACCAATCTGAGCTCTTCTTGAGATTCCCTAACCCCCGTTTTTACAGAAATGCATCTTTCTCTACTACAAACCTTTCAAACCAAAGGAAACCCACAGCTCTAAGGGGAAGCTCTCACCTGGGAGTGGCGGCTGGGCAGGCTCGGAGGTGTTGCCTGGAACAGAGGAAGGAAGGGTTAGATGTCCCCGGTGCCCTGGCAGCAGCAGGAGGAGACAGCTCGGCGCGGTGGCCGGGAGGGCATCGCTGCAGGACCGACCCGCTGCTCGGCAGAGCTCCCCCCGCCACCGTCCACGTCTCCGGGCACTGGTGCGTGTGCAGCCCTCTGGATTCCTTACAGGGAATGGGAACGGGAGGGCGCTGTTAGCAGCTTCGTGGACCCCGGCTGCTCTCCTGGCTCGTGCCGCGGCGGCACACGCTCTCGCGCAGGAGGAGTCTTTTCTCCCTCTCTGCTTTCCTCTGCCGGCCTTGTTTCCCCGCCGGCGTTATGGAGATGCTGAGTGACAGCAGCAGACCCGAGCGGATGCAGCAGGGCCGGCTCTCCGGGGACTCGGTGGCTATTCCTGACTTTGTTGCCTGCTTGCTCCTCGTTTGATGCCTCCTCGTCCTCCTCCCCTGGCCTCCATTTCCCCACCTGAAAAGCTGGGGGAGGACGTGGGGATGGGGAGAGGCGATTCTGCCTGCCTCAGGAAGCCCAGGGATGCTCTACTGATGGAAAATGCTGCGCTGGGTGTTTCTAGATGCCTTCTCCACACTGCGGGCAGTGCTCTTTGCAAGCTGGATAGCTGCATGCACGTACCGGTGCATCCCCAGAGCCAGCCCGGGCCGGGCGAGGGCAGCCTGCACGTGCAGGAGAACTGCAGGCAGTCCCTGCAGCACGCGGCTTTTTGCTCCTGAGGTCATGCAAAGCAGGGTGAGATTCGTTTTCCAGCTCGCATGAGGGGCTGCAGCTGCGCCAGGCTGCACCAGGACACCCGTGTGCACCCACGGGCTTGCACCCGTGCCGGCGCCTGGGGGTATCCACGTGCTCCCCTGCTCAGCAGGGAAGTTAACGGAGACCCGGGCCCCAACCAGCAGCCTGCATCCTCACACACTTGTCTCCCAAGCAAAAAAAAAAAAAAAACAGGCTGGTTACAAGCTACAAATACAGTCCCCAAAAATCACAGTTCTTGTGCAATGTCTTACACCCTGGTCCTGAGCACTGGAGGGACCCGCTAGCTTCAGTTTTCCCAGGAAACCAGAGAAAAGAGAAGGCCCTTGGGATCCTTCTCCCTTGGCCACAGCAGGGATGGCCTGGATGCATCCAGAGAAACGAGAAGAGAGGCATTAAAAACGTGACCTAACTGGAGAGACAGTGAAGAGGAGCAAGGAGAACAGCCCAGGCCAAGAATCCTCTGCTGGGAACTGATCCCTCTGGTAACAGGATCCCGGGAAGGGCTGCCAAGGCTCTAACAAGGGGCAGCCTCAGAAACCCTCTGCCACAGCCCTGCGGAGCCGAGGACAGGAGGGGCTCCCCGTTTGTTCTCCCAGTTAAACAGAACTGGTTCCCAGCAACGGGAGGAGTGGGCAGCACCCTGGGACTCTGTGATTTGTGACCTCCACGGGCTGCTGCAGCTTCCCGCTCCTGAGCTGAGGGCTGCTGGAAAGCCAGGCAGCCCCTTCCTGCTTGCCAGGTGGCTCAGCAAGGGCAGCGCCGGGCTGGTGACACCATCACGAGATGCGGGGCTGCCCTTCAACTCCCGCTTGCCTGGACTCCCAGGGTGAGAAAAAGTCTCACTTTCATTCACAAATTTCTAACCCTGTGGGCAGAGAAAAACAGTTCCTTGCTGCTCCAGGTCAGAGGGGACATGAGAAACACCAGCACTTCTGCTGTTTCTTCCCAACTCCTGTTTTTGGGGCAAGCTTGGCATGGCCAGGCTGCAGCCAGCCCTACAGGGTGTTGGGGCTGGAGGCTCCGGAGAAGCCGATGGATTCCCTGACAGTTCCTGCTTTGCGGCTCAGCCTTAAGCACTGCCGTGGGCAGGGGAAGCAAAACACCCCGGAGGACCTTGGCCGTGGAAGGATGTTCTCCGGCACCGGGCACAGCCAAGCCAGGCAGGCGCAGAGCAGAACCCGCACCCGGATGAGCTGGATTGTAGCAGGGAGCGTGGGCACTGCCAGCCTGGCAGCCCTGCGTCCCAGCGCCGGAGCGGAGGTGCTGGGTGAGCAGGGAACCCAGCAGCAATTCCCAACAAATCCCCTCCCAGCAGCAATTCCCAACAAAGGGGAGGCCCCCGTGCTCTCAGGGGACGAGCTGAGGCTGCAGGAGGGATGTGACCGGATCGCCACCCCTCGGGGGCCCTGGGAAGGGTGTCCCCGTGTCCTGCTGCTGGACAGACCCCACAGGACCCCTCAGGTGGGTCCAACCCGTCTCAAGGCAATTCGATGGTGGGCTCTTCTCAGCGAGCACCTGGCTTGCCGGAGTCAAAGCCCAGCCCTACGTTCCCGAACGGAAAGCCTCCAGCTGAAAGCAGAGACTCCAAAGCTCTTCCCTCTGCACCACGTGTTCCAAGCAAATTAACCTCCCCACGTTAATTATAGCAACCAGAAGCCCATCAATAAACCCTTGTTGGCTCCGTGGCCGCTTGTCCTCCACCTGGCTCGAGCCAGCCCCGTGCAGCTTGTTCCAGCTCCGTCTTTTCTCCCAGGAGCAGCACCATAAAAGCCAGGGGCTGTCACTCCAAGGGTGGATATCGCGGCCGCGAGAAGCAAGATAGCACCGACCCGCAGGGGCAGGTCGAGCGCGGGAACGCGCCGTCCCCTTTGCCTTGTTAGGATGCAGCCTGGCGGCGTGTTAAGCCAGCTGCAAAAAAGGGCCATCCAGGAAAGACGCGGAGGCCCCGTGAGAAACGGCAGCGAACCAGCCGTGTCACGGCAATTATCACTTAGCAACACGCGGCAGGGCCGGCCCGCCAGCCATTCCCAGGGATTAGCTGCGGAGCGGCACCGGCTGCGGCCGAGCTGAGCCGGGCAGCTGCCGCGCGGAGAATCCCGTGCCGCCCGGGTCGGGCTCCTTGGGGACGCGTGCCCGGGCTGCAGGTCACCGCAGCACCAAAACCTCAAGGGCTTTGGGGGAAAAGTGCTTGATTCTGCGTTGTTTTTTTAACATCTGTTTCGTTCCAGTGCCTAAAGCGCCGCGGGTGGAGGTAGCATTGATCACCACGCAGCGTCCATGACCCTTGGGTCAAAGTCAGTGCTTTGAAATGCTCCTTTTGGAGCATCCCGCAGCAAAGTCAAGAGGGACCAGAAGAAATTGTCCTGATATTTGTACATCAATGAGGAAAATGGTATTTCTGCAGAATAGATGAAGCCTCCCAGGTTTCTCTGATCCATCTTCACAAAGCCAAAAAAAAAAAAAAAAAGGAGACTAGCTCAAAGTAAACACAGCCCCTTTCAGGACTCATTTATAAATAAAGCCACTGAAGGGGAGGAAAAACCATCCCTCATTATTGCCTTGGTTGAGCCCATTCACCAAAGGGACGGAGAGGCCGGAGCCCATGGGTCCTGCCTGGAGCGATTCCCAGCGCAGAGCAGGCGCTCCGGGGGGACAGGCAGCATCACCCCAAACACACGCAACAGCCTGGGACTGTCCCTGCCGCCCCCAGAGGTGGCTGAGGGTGACACGCACCCGCTTCGGATCAGAGGCTGTTGCAGGAGCGAGCACCAACCTGCTTTAATTCTGCACCGAAACACGCTCCTGGGACAGTCCGCACGGCTCAGCTCGGAGCTCCGGGGAGGAGAAGCACCAGCCGAGGGGGTGGGAACTTTTAAAACTGATTTAATCCAATTACAGTGTCTGGCTACACCTTAATTGCCTGGCTTCGAGCTTGCTTTGTCTTGCCTGAGCTCTGCTGAGGCGGAAAGGTTTTACCAACTGCATCGCTATAATTATACTAATAAAGTCAAACTGGTGTAATTACACTAGCACAGCTCTGCAGTGGACCCTTGCAGGCTGGAATAGGGATCCTTCTTTCAGGTTTAACTTAAATGCTTTCCAAGCAGCATAAACGAGGTTGGAGAGAACTAGTATTCCTGTCTGCGTGCCCACCAGGAGCACTGTAGGACACCAAACGGAGCGGGTTTTTTTGGGAATCATGTGCTCATCGTGCCCATCCCCTCTGAGCAAATGGGCTTTGGCAGCACCTGTCCCTCGGCTGTCAGCGCCTTCGTGTGACCTGGCAGTGCCAAGGGCCCCGGACTCTGCTGGGCCCTCAGACGGGAGCTCTGAGGTTCACATCTGCATCGTCTCCATCACCAAGAGCCACCTCCACCAGGCAGCCCTGCTGCTGAACTTGCCATCGTGCATGGTTCAGGCCAGAAGATAAGAAAGGAACTGGCTCCCTCTTGCAATGCCCACACTCATGCCCACCCTGGGGACATCGCGACTCTCCTGCCTGTGCCTCTACATCAAGGAAACGTCACTCGGCAGGTCAAAGGCAAGGCCAGAAGAAGGAACTCTAGTGCCTAAGGCTCGTCCCCATGCTGTTAGATGGAGGGTTTCTCACCAGCAGGGCCGAGGAGCAGGAGCAACGTGGCTGGCATCAAGGGCACGCGCAGCGCCCACGCGTCTGGCCTCCACGCGCGGTGCCGTGTCGCTGGGCAGGCACCGACGCTCATCTCGGCTCTTCGCTTGTCCCACGGACGGTCACCCAGCTCTCTCGGAGAAGCGGCTCAGCAGCTGCTCCTGGAATGGGAGGACCCAGTGTTAGGAGTCGTTAGGGCCATACATGACATATATTGGACACATGGCTAAAGCAGATCAAGTGGGGCATGCAACTAAAGGGTCTCAAGGTCCTTTGGCCAACCTTGGGCTCATCTCTCTCCTGCCCACCTCCCAGTGAGTTTCTAGGGTCCTAGCAGTTCTTCACGTGTGTTTTGTCAGGTGAAGAGGTGATTTCTTCTCCTGAAGAAGCTGCCTCCCCATCCCACAAACTCCTAGGCCCCTTCCCAGCCAATCTTTTGCTGCTCTTGCAAGCAATTCTTTGCTGCTCTTTTCCAAGCGATTCCAGATGCGGCCTCTCCTGGTGCATGTTCATGGACTGCATGTGAGCCACCCACCCAGGCCACCCCAGGCATGTAACCGTCTGTCCAGGGCTCGATCACTGGGTCCCTCACAGTCACCTCTGATGGATTAATACTCTCAAGTGCTTGATCTTGCACAGATCCAGATGATCCAAAAGCTCCGAGAAAGAAAGAGCCCAAGCTCACAGCCCATTCCTGTGCTAGTCCTGAACACAATTCCTCCCTTTCTTGGCAAGCAAGGCCATAGGAATCTGGGTGCTCAGTCTGTGAGACCCCATTCGTCCCCTCTTTCCCCTTCGGGACGGGGAAGGCAGAGCCATGGGAGCACAGATGAGATGTGACAACGTCACTCACTTGACAAGGGCAGGGAGGAGGTGCCAACCCCCTTGGGACAAGCTCGAAAGCAAACAGGAGAATGTCAGGGAGAGAGCAAGGAAGAGATTAAAAATAATAAGATGCAATTTCCCCTTCATTTACTGCTCTCTTCATAAATTGCTGTTGAAGTGGTGAATTTCTAGTGCTGTTTAATTTACGCTCTCAAGGGGACCCAGAAAGAGATCTATCTGGGGGCTAAATCCTGCTCTGTGTTGCACCTGGCATGGTGTGGAAAGGTTTGCAGTTGGACTTGATGATCTCGAAGGCCTTTCCAACCATAATGATTCTATGATTCTACCTTTATAGGTCTAGAGCAATTCTGCTGCCATCCAACCAAGGCAGGACTAACTGTGAGAGCATCGGGATGTGCTGGAGGAGTCCCATGGATGGGACATAGCTAGGCCATAGGATGTAAAGCTAGGCCATAGTTTCCCAAGAGCTGGAGACCTGCTATTAGACCTGCAAGTCTCCATGAAGTGATGGGCCCTTATTGCCAGAAAACTTTACCAAGGTCTTTCAAGCCAAGAGGTTGGGTGGGACGGGGAATTTCTAGTGAGCACCCAAGCGTCAACAGCAAAGCTGGGGTTATTTTTGCACCAGCTGAAGATCCTAGACATGAGATGCTGATCCCTGGAGATGGCTGGTGAGGCCTCAGCACGCGGAGCAGGACAGAGCCGTCATGGACAGGTAGGACCCCGCTCAGCAGCCCCCTGCCCCTGTGCAGCCGGAGGAGACCGGCCAGCGCGGACGGCTCCGGTATGAGGCATGAAAACCAATCCCGCCCTGGACGCCGCGTTCTTCAATACTCCATTCATGTGCCGCGCAGCCAGGCTCCGCGCTGCATAATGTCGCCTTTTGTCCCGGCGGGCCCTCCCCGCGGGCCTGCACGGGCTGACGATGGCAGACGAGGCCGCGGCGGGCCAGCACGCGCCGGCACCGGCCCCGGCGCCCGCCCTCCTTCCAACCTGCCCCGCCGTCCCCTTTCCAGCACCCCTGAGGATCACAGGTGGCTTCTGTGAAGGAGCCAGAGCCTGTGGCCTGTCCCCGGCGGGGGCAGCAACCGGGGTTAACCATTGCCCTGCCGAGCGAGAGGACCCCGGGACGCGGCTCTGCGCATCCGTCACCTCCATGCACCCCGCTCCCACAGACCCAGCTCGCACCCCACACTCAGCCGATCCCCCTGAAATATGGCCAGGTTGTGCCCGTTTCAGAATTCCCATCTATTAAAACCAGGGAATAGATTAGATATCGATAACACTGATAAGAGATTAAATTCCCATCTATTAAAACCAGGGAATAGATTAGATATGGATAACACCGATAAGAGATTAAAATCCGCTGCGCCGCTGTGCACCACTTTGGCACTGCAGAACGCACCCCAGCAGCCTGGGGAAGCTGCTGGATGTGCCTTTGAGCTCCCGTCTTCAGCCACGCGGGTCTGAACGCAGTCGCCCACTCAACCTATAGAACAAACCCCCCGTCCCATGGGCAGCCCGAACGTTCCCCGAGCACCACGCAAAGCACCCGGAGCAGAGCAGGCACTAAAGGAACAAGGAGCTGACGGAGGGTGCTGATGCCCCGGCTCCGTTCTCACCCCAGATAACGGGCGTCACAGCAAATTCTGACAAAAAAGCTCCTTTTCCTCACTGGAAAATCCTCCCGTCTGACAGACTATGAAACATGTTGGGTGCACAACTGAGCTAGCATTTCACTCTCCCCAAATGGGATCTCTCCTTTCTGCTTTCTAGCAGTGATTTCTTTCTGCTTTTCAGCTGCTCAAACCATCTCCTTAGAAACTACGTTTGTCTCGGTCTCCGTCGCCGCGCTGAATCATTAGGTATTTGTAACTACCACACTGACCGAAAAAAAGAGTGTCATAAATTCACATACCTGCTTGGTATTGTCTTTCCAGTGTAAGGATGGATATATTAAATTCCCAAAATAAATATTGCCTTTTGAGGTAAAGCGCTGGCTAGTTAGTTAAAAAAAATAATAAAAATGATAATGAAATGAATAAATGAATGTTGTGTCTTTTCCCATGAAGGGTGATGGGGAAAAGACAAGAAATTTTCCCTTAGGCTTGGGAGAAGATGAGTTTTTGTTTAGTAAATTTAAAAAAATGTAAAAGAAGGGAAAAAAAAAAGGAGGAAGAGAAGAAGAATCTCATCCATCAACCGAGCAGCTCCAGACTGTCATCGCTTTCCACCTGTGGCCGTCACTGCTGTCAGACGCGAGCTGGCTGAAAGCTCTGCCGTAGGAAGGCAGCCCCGTGTTCCCTGTGTGCCATCCCGGGGCAGATTCTCTCAAAATCAAAGGGCAGAGGAACGGAGAAGGAAGGGCAGGAAGAAGAGGAGGAAGGAGAAGAAAGAGAGAGAAGAAGGGAGAGAGAAAAGGAGAAAGGAAGAGCGGGAGCACCTTCAAGGAGACATAGCGGGGTGGGGAATGGCTCGGGTTTCAGGAAGGCAGGCCAGGATACATGCTGAAGTTGGGCTCGGGCTCTGCCCGGGGAGAGCAGAGCCTGGTTTACACCTGCCTTGGGGAAGGGAGACTGTTTCCTGGAGCTGTTTGAGAGAACTGGGGCTTTTTAGCTCCCTCTGTTTCCTGCTTCCTTCGCTGTCCTCTGTTACAGCCAAATACCCACTCTGGGGGGAGTCACTACACCCTTTGGAAAAAGGGGTTTTGTGGGTCCCTCACCAGCAGCCAGGAGCCCGTTGCCCTTCCCAGGGCACTCAGAAGAGGCTGCAGTCCTCTCTGCAGGTTCTTTCCTGCAGAGACATCAAAGATGACCCCTCAGGTTGGCTGAGGACATTAGAGAGGCCAGAGGCTTCCAATGGATTCAAGTCTGTTCTCCTCAGCCAGCAGTGAAGGACACCTGAATACCAGGTTGGGAATACCCCCTTCTAGGATGGGATGTCACTGTGCCACATGGGTGGCACCTGGGCTCCTCTTTTCCGAGGATGAAGTCCAGGAAATGTTTCCAAACTCTCCAAAATGGAAAGATCTAAAGATGTGGCTTGCTGTTGCCCAACCTGCCACCCAGGAGAGGCCTTTCTCACCTGCCTCCATCGCTATACGTGTCCTGCATGTCCATGTTGTCCCCCAGAGCTCCCAGCTTGGAGCAAGTTCTGCCAGTCTGCCAGTCCCACAGGCTGGGGGTGACCTCTTAGAGCCCCATCTTGGCTCTTGGAGCATCCTGCTCTCTCATCTTTAAAACAAGTGTTTGTTTAACCATCACCATCGCCATGCCTGACAGTGTAAGACAGGTCTCAGCAGCCTTAAAAGCAACTGAAAAAGACCCCGCAAAATACTGGGTTTCCTCATCTTGCAAATTCTGAAGCTCACCCAAAAAGCTGAGGAGTCTGCTGGACTCCTGGTGTCGAAGAAGCTGACCCTCTGCTCAGGAGGATTTTTGCTCTTGCTCGCAGTGGAGGCAGTAGCTGCTCCCTTGCTCTTTCTGCCAGATTGCTCCTTCCCTTTCATGTCTGGCTTTGTGTTTTAACTCAATACAAAGACTCCAGCTACAACTGTCACTAACTGCATGGTTACCCATCTGCTATTACTTTCTTCTATGGGTTCAGTAATTAGCAATTAGGCATTTACTTTTTATTCCCCAGTAGCAGCAAGGTTATAATTAGCCTGCTCGCAAATGCAAGAGTTTCAAAGGTGCTTTTTAAGCCTGTTTTGCCTAAACTTTGTAAAACTCTCAGCCACGCTGGCTATCTGCCAGGGCCTGTGGGCTGTAAATAATCATCTCTAAAACCGAAGCAAGATCCAAATCCAGACTTTGAACAGCAAAGGCTGAGCCTCCCTAGATGCAAATGCGCGAGCAGCGAGGCAGCATCCTGAGGAAGCTCCCGGCTCCGTTCACGGCCTGATTTCTCCGGCCATTTGGGCAGAATCTAACCCAGCTTATTTGCAGTGTCTGTGCTGCGCCTGCAGCCTGTGTCTGGATTGGCTTGGCAGGATCGAGCTATGCACTCGTGCAGATTCAAGGGGCAGAAAACACAGCCGGCTTATCCAAGGAAACAGCCATAACATAAGAAAGGCTAATTATAACCTTCCTTGGGAGCGGATTCCTGTTCTCTTATCTGCTAGGGGGATAAAAAGCTCTTTTTTACCTTTACCTGCTGCCAGGTCACTCATGGCACTGGTGACACTCACCCCACACAGGGAAAGTCCAGCCTGTGGATGGGCCGGGGCCACTCAAGGCCATTCTCATGTCCAACGTCTGCTGTGCTGTCCCCAGCAAGGGACAAAGCACCTGGAGAAGCTGCCACCAAATCTCTCTTTCATGGCAGGTGGCTGGATCAGGAGTGGAAACCAGGGAAAATCAACAGCCCGGAAATCTGAGAAAATGCAGAGCCTCCAAAAAAAAAAAAAACAAAAGAAAGAAAAATTTTCCTCTCCGACTATCTGGAAAACATAGTGCTGAGAAACTGATTTGTATGTAATACACCATTGCTAGGAAATACATTGGTGATTTATAAGAAGGACCTGGTGCAATATAAAAAACCTCATGACTTAAAAAAGAGGCATCTTTCTGCCGACAGGAGACATTGTCAGGGGCTGATCTGCTTCTCAGGAGCCCGGTTGCTGCAAGCCTATTCCAGGAACAAGGAGTATTTGCAAGGAGTGGAGGGGTCCAGGCTCATCCCGCAAGCAAACCCCAAACCTCGATGCTGGCAGCAAGAGCTGATGGTGCCGGAGAAGGGGAAACACCCACAGCTCCCCACGGAGCTCAGCTCACGCATGCAAGCCAAGAACCTGCCCAAACCATTACGGCAGAGGAGGGACAGCCTCCCAGGGAACATAAATATTGGCTTCTTCCACTTATATTATCCTTGCAGCAGTTGTAGGTGCTTGGGCGATGCTCAGACACCAGCGAACCCAGAGGAAAGGCAGCCAGACCAGTCCGTGTGCCCCATTTCAGCTGTGATTTGTCCCCCTGCGTGGGGCACTGCCCTAGGGAATAGGGGTGGGCACAGGGGTGCCCTAGGGAATAGGGGTGGGCACAGCCTGGGATGCTTTTTGGACTGTTTTTCCAGTCCCGTTCTAACCCTTTGTGGGCTGAACCAGACCAGCACTCGCTGTGCTTAGTTTTCCTTAGAGGAAAACCAGCCCTTCGGCCCTCCCTCGACCCACAGGGTAAAACCCAATACAAGAACTGGATTTTCAGCAGTCCTTGCACATATCTGAGCAGTGCTGTGACCAGGGTCATCAGCGTCTGAATCATCAGTAGCTGATGATTCCAGCTGCTACCAGCGGTCAGAAAGGTGCATTCGGAGCTGATTCAGGATCGCTCCTGCACCCAAAACAAACCTTCCTCAGCCTCAGGAGAAAGCGAGAGACTTAATCATAGTGCAAGGCTAGATCCACCTCCTATGTATTTCTCCCTTGGCGTGGCTGGACATGCAACCCAGACAATCTTCTGAGTTGGCTTTTGTCCTCTTTGAGAATTATTATCCATTTTTAACACATCTTCTAGCACCTCTGTGGACCAGTAAAAGCAGAGGGGAGGAAAAGGCAGAGGAAAGAGCAGCTGCAGCCTCCGAAAGGAGCAGCATTTGCACAGGGCTGCAGCGAGATGGAGCTCCGGGGAAGCTGCCGTCCCCTTCCTAGACAAATTCACCTTTGTTTGCTCCTGGAATCTGCTTCCCCACCCAAATGTGCTGCAGCCCCCGCTGCAGCCAGGGGAGGAAGAGCAGCCCAAGGACACCACGTGCAAGGAGGACCCGTCAGGATGCGCATCATGGTCCTTGGGGGAAAAAAAGGATCCCCGGGATGAGCTGCATCCCTCCCTGGCACTGCACGTGGGCTGCTGCATGGGGAGCCTGGATAAACACCTTCCCCCCAGCAGCCAGGGGCACACGGTGACACTGCACCGTCCACATCCGCAGGGAACTGGGCGCTTGGCTGAGTGTGTCCAAGCCAGGCAGCTATCCATGCAAGTGCTTATTTGGGCATAGCTTATAGCTATTTGGGCATTTGAGCACCCGAAGAGCACCGGTGACAGCAGAGAGGGGGATGCCGGCAGCCTGCGCTTGCTGACGTGGTGCTTATTTTAAACCTGGCTGCTTAGTCACGGAGTAAGAGGTTGTTAATAAAAGCCACGTAGCCCAAGCCTTGCTGGGGTTTGTCACTGGGGAAGTGCTGACCCGTGTGGGACTATATGACCCAGAAGGTTAATAAGCAACAGTGTCCACCACTGCCTTCCACCACGTAAGAACCTCTATGGGGCAGAGATGCTGCCTCTGAGCCACCCTGATCACATATGCTCGTGTCAGAAAGGTCCTCGAGGACTCTAAATTCCCATGCATTGCAAAAAAAAAGTGGGTGGGAAAAAAAAAGGTTGCACAATCTGCCCCAAAATAGCTGAGTTTTGCCCACACCTCACTGTGATCTCCAGCTCCTGGTGATGCATCCTGCTTTAACTGAGGCTTGCAGGAAGCAGAGGGGGTTTTTGCTTTTCCAGCTGCTTGCACTAGGTGGCACACACTTTCAGGGAGAAAGCCTGGATGTGGCTCCAGCAGGATGCAGCTTGGGAAGAGCCCAAAGCTTAGCAGCCCACAGGTCATAGAGGGCCCACACAACGGACCGGGTAATTAAAGCAACTGGCAAGGCAATCCGAAGGGAATGTTTGCTGGCCAGCCCCCAAGCAGCAAACAGGCGAGAAAGCGCCAATGGAAACAGCAGAGGTGGGGAAAGGCATGGAGGAGCCGGGAGCGCTCTCTGTAATTAGCACACCGGGCTAATTACATTAGTGGCCAGAGCAGGAGATGGCTGCACGAGCGGAGAATCCCCCAGGATCCAGCCCTGGCAGCTCCTTCCCTACCTCTGTAAACATAGGAACAGGTTCCCCTGGAGAATAAATGGAGAATATGAGGCACGGAAAGGTCGGGAGCTTCATTCTCCTCCCACCCTGGTAACCGGCGTAACCGGCAGCCTCAGGCAAGTCTCCAACACCGCATCCGTCTCCTCTGGGAGTTGTCTGTTTTGGAAAACGCCCGGTTGAACTCTTGCGGCTTTCCTACGGATCTGCATCCGCCCGCAGCAGCTTCCACAATATCCTGAGCTCAGCACCTGGCAGCCGCTAAAAGCTTCCACCTAACGGGCTCCAAAGCCAAGTCCATGAAGCCCAGCGGCAGGAGAGCACGGCAGGTCCTCGGGCTGCGGGCGGCAGGGACGGGGAGCCCCACGGAGCGTCCCCCGGGAGGACGTGTCCCCTTGGGCAGCCGCTCTTTCCCCGGCACTGCAGGGCAAGGTCACCCAGCAAAGCAGGAATTCCCATAACGGAGCAGATCTGCCGCTTGTCTAATCAGTCCCTGACAGGAACCAGCACCAGCTGCTGCCGAGAGGAATAAAAAGAAATTTCACCTATTAGGCTCTGCCTGCAGAGGAATTTCCTCCTAATTCCTGTCACTTTGGGTTTGTCTGCTCGGGGAAATTAATTTGAAATCAGGTTAGCTGTGAATTTAAGAGTACTACAATTCCAGATAGCTTGGCTGGACCGTTTTCTAAGTGGTGGGTCATTCCCCAAAGCACAGGGCTAACCCTAGTAATTTAACTGAGCCTGGAGCATAAAGTTTTATATGCATTAGTATTGAACTTTGAGTCAAAAACATGTGAGATGGAGCAGCCACAGCAAAATGAATTCAACAAACTTGCAGAATTACTGCAAGAAAAGAAATGGAGAGAAGACAAATATTTAGATAGCTGCCCCAGTGTCCAGATGGCTCAGACAAAAGAGGATCCCGTGCTGGAGGATTTACTGCTCTGCATAGCGATTTGGGGAGAGTGCAGAGAAGGTCATTTGAGTGTGTGTGCGCAAAGAAAATAAGGCAGCCAGATGAAAGAGATGCATAAAGGGCTGTGTTAAACTCTGTGGGCTGTGAGGGTAATAAATATATCAAATATATTGGGAGCCGCGAGGCCCATGAAGTCTGCATCCCATCCATATAACTGGTAAGGAGTGCACAAGAAGTGGACACCGAGGGGTACGTTTCAAGCTCAGGACCTTGTAGCCTCTTTGCAAATGCTCTAATACAAAATATTTGAATGAATTTTCCCTGTTTGTCAGGCCCAGAATTCACATTGCATATAACATCTGGGCTAGGACAATATATTCTGGCCTTGATTCTCCTCCGAAAACTTCCTATTTAAGATCAGAGGATATTTAACACCTGCCACCTGTACAGCTAGACAGGTAGGAGTCTGTGCAGTGGATGGTTTTATAAAGCATACCTATCTTTTCCAGGGTATAAAAGGGGAAAAAAATTAATATTGCCCCAAAGGTTCATTATTATAGCTGCAGGAGACAGGAACTCTAAGCATTTCTCCAGCAAATGTGAAACTTATTGCTTAGACAGACACATTACAAGCCCACTATCAATCACATTTAGCAATTATTAGTACTTTGTGAGTATTTTGAACTCAAGTATGTGACAGTCTCATCTATCCTGGAGCAGATAAATCTGCGCACACTTGCATACAAGGCTAGAATGCAGGGAACTTCAGCTCAGGAGAGTTTTTACCTAAGCAGCAATGTTTATGTGCTCAGCACCATGCATGTGAGATCTATAACCAGAAAAACGGCCCAATATTAGCACTGGAAAGGTGAGTTCCAGGTATTTAAGCAGATTTTTATAGTACTGCCTCACGTCCCTGCCGTAATGCAGCTCTATACAGCGCTATGCTATAATTACAGACTCCAAACAGAATTTATTCCATAGCTTTTTTTTTCCTGAGCATAAATGTGCTCATAATGGAGACAACTTCCCTGCTGGGTAATAGTGGCTGTACTAGCACAGGCCGACAGGGAAATAGGATTCCTACAGGGTAATAGTGGCAGTGCTGGTACAGGCCAACAGGGAATCTTTTCAACACATTATTGAAATGAAAAGTGTGTAATTACGAGAAATATCATTCTGTCAGACAGTGGTCACAAATCTTAATTAGCCCTTGCTCCTGAAAAACTGGTGGTGAAAACGAACCGAGGGAATTGAATAGAATTTGTTCAAAGTGACAAAATGACATTGAATTATGTGCCTGACAAATGCAACAGGGAGACGCCTGGAGTAGGTGTGTCAGGATACACTGCGCCCAGCTACAGCCGCTGATAGGGGTGTATCAGTGCTGCCAGCTAAAGAGTCCAGAAACCTGAAGTCTAGGAAGGTTTAATAAGGATTGGTGAACGCTTCCCGATTTTGCAATGTCTTGTGGATCCTACCTGTAGTGTAACATCTGGAAACAATCTACCGACCCGCAAGATGTTCCCGAACTAACAATTAATGTGAGCTCTACATAAATGTACACGCCTTGCAAGAGGTTTAATGAAGATTAAACAGGCAGCTCTCTGATGGAACAAAACAGTACTCCATTGTTAGAGACCTGCTATGCAGATGTATTATATTCAACAATTCTCATTCTGTGCTTAAAAAACCCCACAACATGTCATTAATCTCCAGGGAGTTATTTCTGATTTACATGAATGTAAATGAAACAAAAAATAACCTCTTCTCAAGGACATCGCTGAGCAGCTGAGCAGTCTCTCGGATGAGTTTGGTTTTAGGTTGTTAGGGCCTCCCTAAGAATCATAAGCCACCTTTAACAGAGTGAGTTAGTGCCCTAAAAAGCAGTGCCTAAAGTCTATACTATAGCATCTATCCTCAGAACAGGGGCACTATATATATAAGCATATATACAGAATATTTGTGACTTCCATTCCACAGTGATCATGAAGCTAGCAATATCAGGGACTTGAGTATGTCTGTCACACCTCAAAAAAAAAGAGGAAAAAAAGAAAAGAACAAATTCTTTATCCTAGGTCCCAAGTTATCCTAGAGTCTGGGACAGGAGGAGACACCAATCCAACACATTCCATGGAGATCCATAACCATGGAAAGACATCACTCTGGGGCAGTTGCCTTGCACAAAGTGGATAAGGGGTCCACAAAACCTGGAAGAAGGCAGCTGTCAGGCTACTCCTCTTCGGATTTATGTTCTCCTCCATAAGACCCAAGCAAAGGCTGAAACTTTTGCCAGTCTCCCAAACTCCTGCAATTGTTTTGCAATCCTGCAGGTGTGCGCTCAATGCTTGGCAAGCCTACAAAGCATTTCTAGCCTTTCCCAGCCCTGTACACCTTTCCCATCACGGAGATCAAAATCTGACCCTTGCCAAATCCAAAGAGGAAGGAGAACAGAGACAGCAAAGCCATTCCAAGGCGCGGAGGAGAGCGGGAGCTATATATCAATTGCTAAGCAGCAGCACCAATATCCCTCCTGTTACGTACGACAAAAAGATTTCAACAAAAGGCATCAAAATAAAAACCTTCAAAGGCTAAAAATAAGGAAGCGAGAGGTCGATTACCTCCTGCTCTTTCTCACTAGTCCTCAGTTGTCCCTGCAGAAGAACTCGGTTTAGAGCGGCCCAGAATTTTCAGCAGCGAGAACCAACGACCTCCCTTTGCTTCTCTGCCCGCTTTCAGATCCTTCAGAGGCACAAACCTCGCTCTACCTTTGTTGCTCACCTTTGCAGTAAAATACAGAAAGGTCCTTTCATCCCGCGGGTGATTCTCTCTTTTTCTTTTTCTCTTACAATCCTCCCTTTATCACCTGCGGGCACCAACGCAATGATTTGCCTTCCCTGGACGCTGCTTAGGAAGCTCTGCTTCTCCTTCAGTCCTGTTAGGCCCATTTCATATTCAGAGCCTTACAGCATTAAGGCAGAGAAAATTTGCAGACATTCAGGATTAATCTGCACATATAAATCTTCTTAAGGACTCTAAATTATTGATAACCCAAGTACAACTTCTGTTTTCTGAGAGTTCCTGCTCTCTCCCACACAAAAGCATCAGACTGCCAACGTTTGCCTTTAATCAGGGCGATAACTAGTGAGACAGGTGGTTTCTATCACCATGCTTTAATAACACAATATAATCCGCAGCATTGTCTAGAGTAAAGCAGCTTTTCTCCAGATGATCTCTAGAAATGCACTGTGAGGCTGGACCTCATTTTTCCTCTGTTTGCTAGGAAGAGGTGTAAATGAGGGAAAAGACCCAAAGAAAACCCCAGGAAAAGGTGTAAACAAGGGAAAGGACCCAAGGAAAACCCCAGAAGAGCTGGTGAAGAGATGTGGGTGGCTCTTTTGGGTGGGAAGAGACGTGAGGGAGCAGGTTCTGGGGCTAAGGGAAAGGGTGCAGAAGAGGGACACCTGCATTGGCTCGTGCGCTTGTCCTAGTCACACACACAGGCGCGCACACACACACACTACGAGCCTCCCTAGTGCTGGCTGGTTGTGCACACATGTGGTGGCCCTGGACAGGTGCTGCACACACACACATATACATGCACACACGTACATGTGCACATTACACACACACCCACATATACACACATGCAGGTGCACATTACACACACACACACATACAGGTGCACGTTATACCCCCCACACACACATATACACACACACAGAGACACCCATATCCACACATACAGGCACACACACACAGGTGCACATTACACACACATATACACGCACACATACTCATTTTCTTCCTCACACACATCTCACACACACTCATGTACAACCCCGCACACACATCATACAGGTACACACACAAGCTCTCCCTCACACTCGTCTCTCTCACACACACACATACAGGCGTATACACACTCAATTTCTCCCTCACACCTCTCACACACCCACTCACACATCTCTCGCACACACATCGTACAGGCGCGCGCACACACACACATATACACGCACGCACATACAGGCGCACATTACACACACCCCCACATATCCACACACACATACAGGCGCATGCACGCACACACAGAGACACCCATATCCACATACAGGCGCACACACACACACACATACAGGCGCACATTACACACACACACACACACACACACAGGCGCACACACACACAGGCACACACCCTCACACCCTACGAGCCTCCCTAATGCCGGCTGGTTGTGCACACACATGGTGGCCCTGGACAGGTGCTGCACACACACACACACACACACACACACATACAGGTGCACATTACACACACATATATACACGCACACACATACAGGCGCACATTACACACACATATATACACGCACACACATACAAGCGCACATTACACACACACACACAGGTGCACGCACATACAGGCGCACATTACATGGACACCCCCACACACACACACACATACAGGCACACATTACACACACCCCCACATATCCACACACACACACAGGTACACACACACACATACACAGACACCCATTTCCACACACATACAGGTGCACACACACACACACAGACACCCATATCCACACACACACACACACACACAGATGCACACACACCCATATCCACACACACACACATACAGGCGCACATTACGCACACACACACAGGTGCACACACACACAGGTGCACATTACACGGACACCCCCCACACACATACATACAGGCACACATTACACACACGCGCACACACACACACATATACACACACACATACAGGCGCACATTACACACACCCCCACCTATCCACACACACACACAGGTGCACACACACACACATA
>VZSG01001361.1:27117-64956 GCA_013398315.1 Nothoprocta pentlandii
CCCGGCCTCGTCGCGCTGCCCGCCGGCTCGCGGGGGCCTCTTGGCTCCGGGTCGGGGAGCGCGGTGAGCGCGGGCGCTCCCGCCTCGCCGAGCCCCGGCCGGTCCCGTAGGGTCCCTCCCCGTCGCCCGCCCGGCCCCAGCGCAGCCCCGCTTTGCCCCGGCTCTGGCCGCTCCTGCGGAGGCACCCGAGCAGCAGCGGAGCTCGGCCCGCGGGGACACGCAGCGGGAAGGGGGGCCCTTGGGAGCCGCGGGCTTCCTCCGTCTCCAGGAACCATCCCCAAAACCTGCCGCCTTAACACTACCACTCTTAAGGAATTGCAGCGGCATGGCCTGAAGAGCCAGGATGTGGCTCTGCTTTGCTGAGACTCTGAATTCCTTCTTTGCTTCCAGGATCGCTCATGTTTGTGTGGGTGTTCGCTGCTGCCTGGACAACTCCTGATTCACCTCCGAAGCTGAGGGTAGGTTTGTGAAAGGAGCTTGGAAATAGCAAATTGTCCGCGGGTAAGTTGTGAGTGCTTTCTGGTTTCCAGACGAGGAGCCGATGTGTTTGAACAAGGAGGTGGTGAAGCTTGGCTGCCGTGCGCCTGTTTGTGCCGTGTCCTGTTTTATTTCGATCTCGTGTGGTTGTCATTAACTTCTGAGGGGTGTTTTAGGGCAAAGGGGCAGGACTGGCTGTAAGGTGAGTGAATCACCAGCTCCTGTGGCACGGCCTTGGCTTTTGACTTCTCGTATAGTATTTTGGGAAGCAGCTGGGAGCTTGTCCTCCAGACAGCGTGAGTGCTGGCATCCTTGGAGAACCGGCTTCCTGAGGCTGGGCAGGAGGGCGTCTTCCTACCCGCAAAAAGAAAGCGGAGAAAAACAAGCAAACAAATTAAAAAAAACCCTTTCTTTTTGGTAATTGAAGCTCTGAGGAAAACAGAGAAGCCCTCAGGATTTTGCCAGGTTGCGCTCCCATGAGTAAATCTCCCTCCAAGTAAATAATCTCCTGTTTCAGTGCCCTGGAAGGACCCTGGAGCAAGTGTGTGGGATGCTGGGTTTGGTTTGATGCCAGGCAACTGTTCTTATATTCAGACGTACCTACCCTGTTCCCTTTGCCTCAGCATTCCTATTCATTCCTGCCTGAAATAAGCTCTCCGCCTAGTTGATAGGCAAATGCTTTGTTCTGCTTCACTTGCACTCTTTATTTCCTCCTCCAAAGGGAATTTTCTTGCAACTTGTTTTGAATGGAGGGGATCCAGGATTTGTGTGGACAGGTTTTATTTCTTCCGTGCTCTTGGCTGCCAAACCAGGCACCTTGCGCTGAGGTTTCCAGCGAGGGCTGCAGGAGACCAGGGCTGTGTCTCTTGCTGGGTTTCTCCCTGCGGCATCCTCTCCAGCACGCTGGTCTTCCCCCTCCTCCTGGATTGTGCTCCTCGATGCTGGGCACGAGTGTGTGGAAATATGGGCTTAAAGCAGCCAAAGTGCTAGAAATAGGATCTTTGGAAGACATTAATGACTGCCCCAAGATGGCAGAGCTGGGGAAGGAGCCTTCTCTGATCCTGACTGATGACTCTGTTCCTGTTTCTCCCTGCAGACCCTGCTGGGGCCTGGTGGTGCCGATCTTCCCGAGTTCCTGGCCAGGGCTGGAACTTTGCAAAGCATTCCCCAGCACAGGGAGAAACTAGGGGCTCGAAGCAGCACCTATAGCGTCTTTGAGGCGGCACCTGTAGCGTCTTTGAGGCGGCACCTGTAGCGTCTTTGCCAGCAGTCAGGCTGTGGATGACTGGGGAGCAAAGTCTGGCCGCGGTGACTCCGCGGGGCGAGCTGTCTCTTTGCACCGTGTCAGCCTGTGTTTCGCTTGCTCCAGGAACCATGGAATGTGTGGGATTTGTGAGTCAAGGACGCACTTTCACCCCTGGATCCCCAGCAGGAGCTTGGAGCCCTTGCAGAGGCTCCAAAGCTGTTGCTCGAGTGTGTTTGCAGCTCTTCCTGCACCGGGTGCAGGAGGGGGACTGGGTGTCGCAGCTGGTCTTCGTGTGGCCTTATGGTGATGCACCCCTCTGCAGAGGGTCCCTGGGTTATCGTATCCCCACTCCCCCTTATATTTTGCCAACATTTTTTCATCTATGTGTAATCTTTTCATGGCAGTTATCCATAAGGGCTTGTTTGTAACCCTTCCAGGGTAATCTCTCCTGTGTTAGTGGCACTTACAGATCTCTCCCGGGCACTTTCTTGTCTGAACAAGGTGCCAGGAATCTCCCCACTCTGAAGACTCCCATTCTGGTGGGTTCTGAGCAGGGGCTCCCGAGGGGTTCTGTGCTTGTGGTCCAAACTAGCCCCTCACTTTTCATTATCACTTGCAATTTTGGGTCAGAGACATAAAAAGGGATGTAGAGGTCTTTAACAAACATATATTTAAAAAAACATGTCCGAGTTTTAAGGTCTTGCTTTTAGAGGAAAAAGAAATTTTGTTATATGTATATGTATATGAGGTAGAGTAGGTCTGAGAATTGTGTGGCTTTAAGATACTTTGATTCCCCTCATTGCTGCCTGCCCTGCCCCTAGCTTTCTGACCCTGTTTTGCTGGAGTTTGAGGAGCAGGAGGTGGATCTGCTTGGGAAACACAACTGAAATGCACCAAATTCCCTAACTCATCCAAGTTCACATAAATGAAACCTGGTGGGCAGCTGTTGCAAAAGGCGTGCTGGGGTGTAGAGAACAAACCAAAATGAATCCAATTTCTGTCTGAACCAAGTTAAAAACCTCCTTGGAGGTGCAGGACAAGTGGCTGGACTGCTCTGAGTTTGTACTTCAAGTTGCAGGTTGTGGTTTTCATTTGGGGCATGGTGGCACCTTAGGATTTCTAACTGAATTGGAGCCAAGGGTTGTTTGCCGAATAAACGTGGCTCTTTGGGGGAGGCCTGGCTTATAGATTTTTAAGTTTGTTTGGTTTTTAGTTCAAGGTGAAGGGTTAGGCCGAGGGATTCTCGCAGAGCCACGTGGCTCCTGTCCCAGTGCTGCAGATGTCCCCGAAAGGGCCGGTGTGGAGGAGCGGTGCGGCGCCGGCACCGCTGCGGTGCTGCCGGCAGCCCGACGCGGTGCCAGCAGAGCGGGTGCACGGGGGGACGTGGCCACAGCCACATGCGGCCCCTTCCATACAGCTGTGTTAGCAGCTCGCCCCAAACCCTGCCTGCCTGCGTAGTGTGCACAGCAACCATGGCGGGGAGACAGAAATATATATATATATATATATGTGAGCAACTTTTGTGTTGCATTATCAGCTTGTGTGTCTGAATTCAAGGAAATGCAACTTTGTGCCCTTTTTTTTCCTGCTTTGTGCCCTTTTTTTTCCTGCCTTCTTTGCCTTAACTCTTGTGATTTTTGGCCTCCCGAAGTTCTCTCCTGCGATGGATGGTGGGCGCCCCTTGCTTCCCAATCCTGGCAAACAGCTGCCAGCAAGAGCACTCCCCAGTGGCGAGACTGGCTGCGATATTCCCTCTCCTCCTCCTCCAGACCAGCAGCTCCAGGAAATAGCTCCCCTTGCTGACGGGGAGCAAACTGGGAGCCGCTGGGCTCGCGGGGGCCGCTCGCTGCCTCTGCTTGCGCGTGGCGCGCGGTCCAGAACCCCGAGCATCGCTGTCTTCCGAGGAAGTGAGTAATAGACCTTTGTTACCTCCCTGGGCTCGCAGGGAGCGCGAGGTGGTACGTGAACCAGGTGGCCTTTGGTGCTTTTCTGCTGCCACTCCTTTTTTCCATTTCCTCACGCTGTATTTTAAAAACCAAGGGAAACAACGTGCTGACTCCCCTCCCGAAAGGCTCCTGCTGCTGTGCTGGTGTCCGTAGGATCTGCAGGTCAGAGTCTGGCAGTGAAGACTTTGTTGGGGCAAACAAGGTGTCAGTTCTCTAATTGGGGTTCAGAGCGTTTAATGAGAGAGTAACTAGATAGGGCGGAAATTCATACAGCATGGAAATTTGTGCAACGTGGGAATGCTGATGGTCTCTGAGGAGCAGTAGGGTCGGTGTGAGACCTGCCATGAAGAGAACCAGCAGAGGCAGGTGTCAAAATCTATATCAGATGTTTGTGTCAACTAATTTACTGGTTTGAGCAGTAAAATAACCCTCATTGGTGCATTAGGTGGAGACTGAGCGAAGGGGGGGGAAAAAAGCCTTTTGTGACCAGAACCTTCTGCTAGAGCAACTTGTCACCAGCAGCAGTGAAGCTGGGGGTGTTCTCTAAAAATCTAATGGAGTGGCTCATAACTAATTTTCAATGAATTCCTCGAGAAAATGTTGATTTCTTCTTATAAATGCAGACACGTGGGTGTGTCTTTGCACCGTTTTTTCCCTTTTTTAAGCTAGTGAACCACGCAGGAGCATTGGATCTCTCTCTAAGCAGCTTGGGATCTTCCCCCATCCATCAGGAATGTCACTCTCCATGCGCAGTGGATGCCACCCACTGCTTATCTGCATCTTGGGCACCTGAACCTCTCTGTTGGGCAGGAAGGAGGCTGGGCGTTAAACCAGCAATCAGCAACCTGAGACCTGGGGAGGGAGAAAGGGGTTTTATTTTAGAATAAAGTCGACTTCACTCATTCGCACTCATCCTCTTCTATCCATCTGCACCCAAGCACCAATATGGGTTTTTCCAGGTTATCTGCCCAGCATCCAGTCACCGAGGTGCATGTGTCCAGAAGATCTGGACAGCATTTCTTGCAATGACACAGCAGACAAGAGGTGCCAAACATTAAGTCCTCCTGATGTCTCTCGAGCTTGTGTGCTGGCGTTGAGTCTGCCTTTTTATAACCTTTAGGAGGTAACAGTAATTGTGATCTTTTGTCTTTGCATCCTGTCACTTCTGTGAGTCATGGGGATTTACTCACTACCCTTTGTCTCTTTATCTGGGTGTCTTAAGGCCCCTATTCTCTGTCCTTCTCAGCATCATCTCCTAATGGCTTGGGTCTTTGCCGATTGCCTCTGTCCCTTGTTTCAGGATGTCCCTTGCCTTCCAACCTGATAAGCTGCAGGCAGGATCTTGATGAGCCATTAAATTATGTGATTCCCTATGCCCTTTGATACTTCTGGTGCCTCCATACTCCCTTCACACTTCCATTCGTTCTCGGTTCAGATGAATATTAACATTTATTTTTATGGTGTGATTCGTGGCTTGGGCAGGAGCGATTACCTTTGTGTGTGCGATAATGCTGTAGAGGGGGAGTCAAGGGATTGATTCTGGCTCCAAACTGAGTGATCAGAAGCCCGAGTTACACAAGTGCGTGGAGAGCTCCTACTCACAAGCTGGCAACTTGAGTTGAGCGGTTTGAGAGGCAGACGCTGCCAGGGCTGGCTCCGAGCGTGGGCCCGGAGGAGTGCGGCGTGGCCCCTGCTCCGACGTGTTCCTGGTGAGCCGCTCGGGTCGGGGCTGCACGTATGCCAAGCATGAATTATCCTCAGCGATTTTGGGGTGGTTTTGCACAAGGCCGCAGCAGCTCTGGTAGTATCTGCTCCTCCATGCTGTAGAAAGCAGAGTTTCTCCAAAAAGCTTGTGGGAAAAGCTGCGAGCATTGGCGGAGGTGGTACATGATCTGCCATTGACTGGAGAGGATTTTGAGGCTCATCTTCTTTGTAATCTCCTGAGCTCATCAGTGAGCATCTTCTGCGACATGCTGAGCTTGTCTCTCTCTTAATGTGTGATGTGGATTGGGCTGGCCTGGATTTGAGGCAACATTTTCAGCTCTCTGTGCTCTCTTTGTTTCTCCATGCAGGTTCCTCAGAAGAAGATGGTCTAGAGCCAGCGCAGCTGCCGCTTCCTATCGCTTTGTGCCCCGGACCCCAGAGCGGATCATGGCAGCAGCCCAGGGGGCAGGCAGCAGTTCAGCTGGGCCCTCCGGGCTCCCCAGCTCTGCCCCAGGGCACAGCAACTCCCCGGCCGTGGCTGTGTGGGAATGGCAGGACGAATTCGGGAGGTGGAGGCCCTACCGAGGCAACGTGTGCAGCTACATTGAGCAGGTTTTCCAGGCCTCTCAGCAGAAGGGCCGGCGTTTGGGGCCGGGACCTGGCAACAGCATCCCCTTGGGCCATGCTGACGCTGTCTTGGCCCCCTACGTCATCGACATCCCAAGCCTGACGCAGTTCCGACAGGATACAGGTAAGGAAGCTTGCCAGCCTGTGTTAGGGTTTCGTTGAGAGTGCTCAGAGTTAAGCAGAGCCCAGCTCTAGCAGGAGAGCCCTGCAAAGCAGCTCTGTCTGCTGCCACTGCCAGGTGCTTTGGAGGGTCTCTGATGGGCAGTGTATCAGTTCCTTGCCTGATCCCATCTGCCAGCCCCACGTGCAAATCACCATTGGATCCTGTGGACAGGCAGGGCTGGGTGGCTGGGCTCGGGCAGGCCCAGCTCCTTCCCAGGGCAGAGACTTGGGTCAGGAGGTGACCTGTTAAGGTTTCTCTTCCTGGGAACTCTGGAGCTCAGTGCTTGAGAGCCAGAACCCACAGAGCTGCAAACTTTCTTCCTGCCCCCGCCTGCGTTCATTCAAGACCACTCGCACAAAAAGGCCTTTCTACAATTCAAACCCTCCCGTTTGAGTCCCTTGTTCCCTGTGCGGCTGGAGTGCCAGCTGCTTTGCCTTGGCATGCCGCCCTGTGCAAGCTGCTTTGCAAAAGCCTGCAGCCCCCGCACAGTGCTGTAGTGCTGCAGCAGAATATCCCCCACTTCTGCTCTGCGAGCCTCGCTTGCTCCTTCCTAGGCAGGAAGGATGGGCTGGTCTCAGCAGCAGGACCGAGACCTAATTTTCCTTCTCATCCTGTCTCCTTTGGAGTCACGGAGGCAAGGAGCTCTCAGTTTGCTGAGATGACTCTTATTCTCTTTTGCTCCAGATGTGTTGAGCAGCTGAGGCACAGGAAAGGAATGGGGATGGAATGTGTGATCTTCATCACCAGAAAATTCAGGGAGATCCCAAATTACACACCCCAAATGAATGTCAGCTTTGGAAAATTCTTCATGCATCAGTTTTCCCTCTACCAGTACCCTTCCTGTTATCTCCAGTGCTGTCAGATGGGAGATGCAGGAGATGGGCAGCTTACTGGTCTCTTGCCAGTTGAAGGAATAAATGAGCAATATCTTGAATCAACCGTTCAGGCAACCCCTAAAGGAAGGGGAAGCAGCTGGAGCCAAATGAATGGTCCTTACAGCTGCATCTGTGCTTGTATTCCAACATTCTAGCAGTCATCAGTGGCTTTAGATTAATTCTGTGCGAGGGTTTCCTGGGTGAGGAGCTTTCTTAGCTGGATACGTTAGCAGGTCTGGCCTGTTTGAGCACCTGCAAGCTCCACAGGGACTATGGCTTTGAGTAATACAACCCAGACCACCAGAACTGACGCCAGTGGCTGTTTCTTGCTTTCTCAGTGCCAAACTTCTGAAGGAACCTTGGCTTTTCAGCCAGACTCTCAACACACAGGCCCTCTTGTTAGGATACCATCCACGTTCAGAAAATGGCCAGCTGATGGCTGCTGGGTTGGCATGGTGGTCAGAAAGGCTTTTGCCAGCAGGTTGGGTTATCCGCAGTGGGTTGTCTGTGGGAGCCCGCGAGCAGTGTGTCCCAGGGGAAATAGGGCTTCCATCTCCAGGAGGGAGTGGTGTCGCTGGAGATGCCCTGCATCTTTACCCCTGTGAAAGATCTCAAAACCCCTTGCAAATGATTCAAGTCCTTTGCAGAAGAGTTAGAATTGAATATCTCTGGAAGCTAGCCATGAAAAGACTAAAATTTTGGAAACTGTGTTAGCTTATGTGGTCTCACCATCCCTCAGATGGTATCTGTGGTGGGATCTTTACTAACAAAATGACTGTCTCTACAGCACTGCCACAGTGTTTCAGTATGGAGGGATGCTGACCAGAGTGGTCAGGCCTGGGAGTTTTCTTCCACAAATGACTGCCCTATCTAGTCTTGAGTGTGAGCCTTGAATGCTCTGTTTTATGGCCCAGATCTAAGCAAAGCTCTGTTCCTCTGCAGGACTCCCTGCCTTAAGCGCAAGCCTTTCGGAACAAGCAGCCAGCTGACCTTTGTCATGTGCTGGAGAAAAGAATCCCTGCAGGAAACATCCCCGTGAAAAATCTTTAAACAGAGCAAAAAAAAAAATAGGCTGTTGTATTCTGCTCATTAGCTGTTACAGACAAATAGGCTCTTCAAAGGAAGCTGGGGAGAATAACAGGAAACCAGTGTTAACGGGACGAGCATCCCTACCAACAGGAATGACAGCTGTGCAGGGGGATCTTGTGGGCAGGATTAGCCACAAGCTTCAGCTGCTGGGCTAGGCACATTAGCTGGAAGGGAATGCAGAGGAGCAGCAGGAGTTGTCCTCTCACTCCAGCTGTTTGCCTACCCTGGAGAAAAATGCCAGTTTTCCTGTCAGCTCGGGGGAAGGGGGACATTTTCCAAGAAGTACATGTTCCTAGTCTGCTGTTGACTCCTGGAAGCTCCTCTCCCTGCTGCTGTTCCGGGATCCTAAAGATATAAGTCACTTTGCAACTCCTAAAATCTTCCTTGTGCTGCTTCTGTCCTGCTGGTGGTTCCCTTATTCATCCCTACATATAGTGCATTTCTCTCCATCCTAGCTCCAGTACAATCCCATCCCTAACCTTCCCTTCCCTCGAGAGTTCTTCCCTTGTGTAGCCTGCCTGCTAAGACCGTAGATTTGCACAGGCCTTCATGTAGAGCTTGGCAGGACTTGTTTGCTGCATATGAGCAGTTCTTGCTAGAATTTGCTGCTGGCTATGTGCTCTGATTTCCCGTACAAGAAGCTGATTCTTGGCTTGGGGAAGAGCAGCTTGGTTCTGTTGACACCTACCCCAATTTCTGCAAGATGAAAGTCGTATCCCAAAACAGTCTCTGAACTTCATTGAGCTCTTGGAGCTCAACAGAGAGTTGAATCTTGTACGAGAGAGATTACTGTATATCTCACTGTTGCTTCTTCGTTGTTCTGATTAGATGTTTTGTGTGGTGTCACTGGAGAGCCCTGCCCTGCAGTAAGCAGGGAAACTTGATGCTGAAGCAGTAGGTTGGGATCCATCTTCCTCTGCATGGATGTGGGCAAGTCCTTCCAGTTCTCGGTGCCTTCAATTCTCTAGCAGAAAAACAAGTCCTGTTGTTTATCATCACTGCAGAACATTTGGCCTTTGAGAAATTATCAGCCCTCATTTCATCTCTGGAGCTCAGATCTTTCTTTCCTGATTTAGTTCTTGGAATGACACATTAGGGCATCTCTAAATTCACTTTCAGAAAAATTAATCTAAATACATTCTTGAACACAGAGAGTGATCAGAAGTTCAGTGAGGGCTATTCCTCCTTCCTTGGAGTGTGTTTATTGGGTGTTAAGTTGCTTGGATTGCCTCCCTGCCACAAAAACATGAGGAAAATTCATGGGTAGTTCTCCACAAACTGGAAATGCGAAAACTTGTAAATGAGTCTTTTTTTCATCTTGGCTCCTCAATCTTAGGGTCGTAATTCCCATGATGTCTTTACAGGCTTTTCAGCCTTTCTCTCGGTGCTTTTCATGTCTGATCTTTGCCTTTATCATAAGGACTCCATCACTGCATTCCTGCTCACCACCTTTGTGCCTGCAGCCCCAGACACGCTTGCCCTGCGGCGTTTCCTGCCCCTCTTTCTCAAGGCTGAGGGTTGCCGAGGATTTTCCCAGCAGGAGCAATTTGGAATCTGTGTCAGGAAGCCATTTTTGCAGAGCTTAGACTTCTATCCCGTTAGATGCCTTCCTTCTCCTCAGCCTTTTTTTCCTTTAGAAAAGGGAAGAAGCAACCAGGAATGATGCCACCCTGGAGACTGAGGCTTTTGGTAGGTTTTGAGCTCTGACTGTAGCTGCAGAGCAGCCTTGGAAAAGCAGCGTGTCTGTTTTCATTCCTCCTCCTCTGTGTGAGCAGCTGTTCTCCACAGTTTCCAAACTACCTTCCTGGCTTTTCTTCTCGTGCTACATCACCCAGCAGGAAGGAGCCTGGAGAAGTTGGACCTGTTGGCCCCGCTCTCAGGTGAAGTTCTTGTCCTGCCCTTGCAGGACTTTACCAGAAGGCCTTGACTTTGCCAGAAGTTGTCCAGATCCCCATGCAGTCACAAGTAGGTATTCAGCCCTGTAAGTGCTTCCATAAAGCGCTTCCTAATGGTCTTGTGTCTCTATAGTTACTCTGTTGTCAAGGCTCTTTACCAGTTCTGTGCCTCAGCCTGGTTTTGAACCGCGGTGAGACATATGTGATCAATGTGCCTGTGCTTGGGTGGGTCTGTCTGCCTCTCCTCTCTCTTTCCCTCCCTCCCCACCCTTCCTCCCAGCAGCTTTTGAACCTGTTGCCAGCCCTCAATCAGATTTGGCAGCGGCACAGAGATCTTGGAGGTATCGCGTAGCTCTCGAGCATCGTGGGCAAGCACGGCCACCGCGAGGAGGGAAATTCTGTTAGTGTCCCCATCAAAGGAGAGGCCAGAGAGATCAGCCCTATTTAGACACCAGCAAATCTGTGCACTGATGGGTCACTAAAACAGAGTCCCCCTTTTTTGTGGTGTTTTCCCCTGTGCTCACAAAATGCTGCATGTGTTTTCTCCCCCACGCAGGGACCATGCGATCCGTCCGCAGGCACCTCTTCCCTCAGGACTCTGCTGCTGGGCAGGGCGTCGTGTGGGAGTGGCAGAACGATGAAGGCGGCTGGTCGCCCTACGAGATGAACGTCTGCGTGTTCCTGGAGCAAGCCCATGCCACAAACCATCAGCGGGTGGACCTTGGACCCTTAGGCTACAACTACGAGGTTGACTTCGTGGCTCAAGTCCAGACCAACAAGACCACGAAGTTCCGACGAAACGTTCAGAGGCGCCTGGATGTTCCTTATCCAATGACAGCCGCCTCGGGGCCTGTTCACACAGGGATGGTTTGCTCTTGTCAACAGTGCTGGTTTAACAGTGGGACTCGTCCTATCACCATGCGTTACCGGCACTCTATGATAAACTTCCCCAACTCCTCTGCTGCACATCAGGTTTCCAGTCGGACAACATCAGTAAGTGCTTCTGGCCTTGGCTTTGTGCCCTATAACAAACCAGCGTTGTACGGAGCAAGGTCAACAACAAGACTCAATGCACAGAGCACCTGGGCTTTGCCTCAAGCTGGAGGTGCTGGGGGCCCCAGCACAGGACTGTCTGCGTCTAACGGAGTCAGGTACAGAACATCATTCACCCTCGTGAGCACTGTGTGTGTCTGAGACCTGGGATGCTCTGGTCCTCCTTGTCTAGGAGCCCATGAGTCCCAGAGGACTTTGCAGTGGTCTTTGCACTAAAGGGAGGAAGAGGTGTTTGAGCCTTTGTGTCCAGTATACTGGATAAGAAGGCTCAAAACCTCGTGGTCTTCCTCTCTTGTCCTTTCTCCCACTTGCAATCTATCCCCTTCAGCTCTGCAAATCTCCGTGACCCACTGGAGAAAGTGGCTGAGTTGGTACTGCAGGTTTGAGGAAACTAAAGGGGAGAGTTACTGGAAACGTTTCTGTTTACATTTAAAAGCAGCTTTACAGTGGGGAGCAGACAGAGAAGGGGGATTTGTGAATATCACTATTTAATTCAAAATATGCAGCAAACGTGGAGTGGAAAACTGCTCTGTATTCAAAGCTCTTCCCCTTAAAGGACAGACTGCAGAACTCTCCATGTGACTGAGACCCCATGAATTTCCTGACAAAATTAGGAGGTCTGTTGTTTCTAAGGTAAACAAATAGAAACAAAACTGTAGATTTGCCCAACGATTTTTAAATCGTGAAGCTGTTTAGAGAACTGAAGTATCAAGCTGATGTTTTGCTTTCCCTTTGTTCTGCTCTCCCTTTCCTAAAAGGCTTCCTTGAGCCATATTGACCCCCATCTTTACCTGAAATCAATGGGGTGGCATTAGCAAATTGAAAGTGGTTCCAGGCTATTCATTAGGTTAAAAGCTGATGCAGAGCAGAGATACCACTGAATAATCACTGAAGAGTTTAGTCTGTGTGTATTGAAGTGCTCTGGGGCATCGCTGTAGCAACGTTCAAGGGCTGAAGGCACAAGCAGAACTGTAAGTGATTTTAATACCCAACTAGAGAAGGTTGTTTGCCATTTGCCTTCTCTTTGCCTTTCCTTAGGTGCCTGGATATTTAGAGCAGGTTCAGCTTGGAGGGAGCTGGTTGTTTTGAGGGAGGCCCCAGTTGTGTCGCTCGTTGGGACTTTAGTGAGGGTGCCGGCACCATCGGCTCCGGTTCTTGTGCTTGGGTTTAGCATCCTCCGAGCAGTGCTGTGAGCAGGGAGCCTTCGCTCCCCCCTCAGCTGCCTCGGCCTCATGTCCCAGTGCTGCCAAAGGTGTCTTGTTTGGCAGGAGCATCCATTCCCCAGCCCAGCTGCCAGCCTGGGGACAGCAGCAAAGAGCAGAACCCTCTGATCGTGCCCGCTTGGAGCACTGGGACCACTCGTGGGCTGCAGGCTGTGCTGGACAAGCGATGCTGCGGCTACGTGAGCTCTGGCTCGTGTACTCCCTCTGCAGCTCAGCTGGTTGTGGTCCTGCTAAGGTGGCGAGTGGTATCTTTGCAGGAATCCCTGGCTAGATCAGCCCTTCTGGGGGAAGGGATAGGGCCCGGTGCTTGCTGGGCTCAGAACATGCAACACAGCTGTGGCCGTTCGGTCCTTGGAGAGGCTGGCCGGGTTTGGGGGAGAGCAGCCTGCTCTGCGCCCCGCGTCACGCTGCGGGTGCCTTAGCTCGTCCAGCTCCCACCGCTCGTCACCGCAGCGGCACTCGGGGTGTCCTGGGCAGGGTGTCTTGCCGGAGGTTGTTGTGGCGAGTGTGAAACGGTGCCGATGGGATCCGGGCCTGGCTGGGCGCACACCTGCACCCTTGGAGGCAGCCTGGCCCGCAGGGTGCTGCAGCCACCGCCTTTCCGCGCAGCTCCTTCCCGCTCCCTAGCGTGGACAGTTTCCACCAGACGTATCTGTGGGACCCTCTGTTATCCCTGTACTCCCCAGCGGACATACGTAGATTCCCAGCCAGACTGCAGCCTTGCACCGACGCGAGAGGCTGAGACAAGGGGGGAGGCAGCAGCTGAGGAAGCAACTCAAACTGCTCCTGAAGAGACTCCCCTGCGGTTACTTTTCCTAAGAGGTCCCTGCCGACAGACACAACCACACTGGGGAGATGCAGCAACCTCTGTCTCCCAGCTGAGTGCCCTGTGTTTCAACACGAGCTGACAGCTCACGGTGGCTTTTCCTCTGTCTTCCCACGTGCTAGATTGCAGTCGGAAATGCCACTGAGCTGCTGTAATTGCTCCGGTCTGGGGTTACATCTCAGGCTTGTGAAATCCATATTCCAGCCGCAAATACCCTCGTTGCTGCGAATTAGAGGTAATCGGAGTACCGAGCTCTAACAATGCGTTTCATTTAACTCCTAAGCCCTGAACGTTCCCCGGTTACTTTATCCGCTGGGTTCCCGAGCATTCCCGCCCGGCTGGCTCTGCTTTGCTGGGACGTGCTGCACTGTCCGGGCCTGTGCTCCATGCGGGCACATGGGATGTCCTGTGACCTCCGGAGGCACGGGATGGACCTGGAAGCGTTGTGGGCCGCTGACCAGCCGGCTGATGGGCTTCCTGTTTGGAAAGGGAGGAAGGGGAAAAAAATGGATAAACGGCACGGTTTGGAAAGATGCCGGCTGCGAGGGAGCTGCCGCTCACCCTGCTCGGCCGTGTTTGAGCAGGGACCGCACAGCAGCAGGCGCCTGGGGAGTCTGTGGTGGCTAATAGGGTTGTGTTACGCTGTCCCTACAGCACCCAGCTCCCTGTGCTGGGGTCCTTCTCTTCAGGCACTGCTCAGTCTCGCCAGGCTTTGGGGCACGGCTGTGCTTGGAGACTTCCCTGTCTCCGGAGCGGAGCTGTAATGGGCAGAGGGCTCCCCAGCTGTTACGGGGGACTTAAGGACACTTGTATACACCCTGTGTTCAAGGAAATGATATTACTTAAATATTTTTGCTTCTATCATGAGCTTGCTGAATTAACGAGGACAAGCCATATCACTTCTTGGTGCCTTTAGTTTCTTCCTGTGGATAAAACTCATTTAATGTGTCCGACCTCCTTCACCAGAGCCAGCGGATGGAGCAGCAGGGGCCACATCCCGATTCTTACCTCTGGAAAAAGGTCTTGGGGCCACAAGGGATGGGTCTGGCACCGGGACCCCAAATTCCCCAGTAGGAATGGGGGACTCGTAGGATCAGGCAGTGCGATTTGGGTGCCATACCCTGCGCAGAGCCATTTGCCTTCTTGCTGCTCCTTCTCTTTCACTTCTTTCAGCTGTTTTGCCCATGGTCCCAACAGCAGCTTCTCAGAGGCCTCCTGTGGCATCCAGGGCACAATGCTGGTCCTTGCCAAGCCCACGGGAAGCGACCACAATGCGTTGGTTCAACGCTTTGCTTGCAGCTAAGCTGCCCCGCAGGTCGGTCGCACCCAGGCATTGCAGGACAGCTCCCCTGGACACTCCATGTGTCACCTGAGCGGGTCCCCAGCGGTGAAACCCAAGGACCTTGGTGGTTGCATGCGGGTCACTCCCAATGGGGCTTAGTCTAATGGTTAGTGTCACCTTTAGAAGAAAGGTAGGGGAAAAACTGCTGTGTTTGAGGCTCTGAGAGCACAAAGTGTTTTCACAGCTGGCCTCGAGCTGGGGACAGAGCTTTTCCCTTCCGTAATGAGGACGTGCAGGTTCGGAAGCAGGTCAGCTGCAGCTGCGCCAACGCTGCTGCATCAGCGCACAGGGCTGCCACGGAGCAGGCTCCCAAGAAGTGGAAAGGGGCTGGGTTATCCTGGCGCCCTGGGCTTTGCCCAGGCTTTGCCCTGGCTCTCTGGGTGCTGCGGGAGCACCCGGTGCTCCGGGAGCCTGGCTGAGCTGCCAGGAGAAGCACTGGCTGTTTGGGAGGGCTGCAAATACTGTGACACGGGAACACGCGGTGAAACTGGGCTGAGTCCTGGGAGAGAGGGAGCCCCTGCCACGGGGACCGTGCTCTGATTCTGGACGTTGGTGATGGCAAATGCTACCAGTGATTTCTTGCTGTGTCTTTGAGGAAACGTCTTATTTTGGATCTCTTAGAGGAAAGGGTCTTATTTTGGGCTCTTCGTTCTCAGCCTGTGCTTTCCCTGTCGCGCTGCTGCAGCTCCTGTGCAATGGGGGCAGTGGGAACCGCGGGGACTGGCAGGGCTGAGCTGGCCTGGGAGGAACCGGCGCTGCGTAGGGAACCACAAGCCTAAGCTGCAGGCTCAATACGGGCTCTTAGTGCTGCTGACCGGCCCGACTTTCCCTGCCTGGGCAATATCCTTCCTCATCGCTTGCCCCGGCAGAGCCCTTCCGAGCCGGCTAAGCTCTGGGTGGCATTTCTGCCCCTCTCTGGGCATGGCGATGCTTCCTCCCACGCACTGATGCTTCCTCCCACGCACTGTGGCTTCAGGTCTGCCCCCAGCCGAGCTGTGGTGTTTTGCAGTACCCTCACCACGCGTTCCCCTTGATTTTTCTGTCAGCCTCGTGCCTGGGATTTCTGCAGATGTGAGAGGATGTGCGTGCCAGCCCTGCGAATTCATTCGCACAGCACCAAGCAGCCAGCAAGCACGGCCCACAGTGTTAGCTGAGCTGCTGTTCACGGCCCGTGCGCGCGTTTGTAGCCCGTGCCAAATGGGAAATAAAAAAAGGATTTGGTTCTGCCATCAAATCAGTTGGCTTAAAGCGTCGCAGCAGTCAGAGCTGACACACTTTGCGTTTACCATGCACCAGGAGTGCATCTGATCAGGGGCTGTTTCTGGCTGATGGATGGTAATTTATCTGCAGTGCATTTGCAACTTCCAAAACTTGATTGCTTGCAAATGCATCAATTGCTTATTCATTTCCATCTGTAAATCTCAAGGGCTCTTCTCGTTTTGTAAAAGCTCTAGCTGCTGAATGGCTCCAACTTGAACCTTGCAATGAAGGGAAGAGTGAAGTGTTTCTCAGTCTGTCTTCTCAGAACATGGCTCCTTGTGTTCCTCCTCCAAGCAGCTGTGGCTTTGCCTTCTTCAGCCTCTGCTGCAGAGTGCCCCTTTCCACATCCGCAGGTTTTAAGGAGGTGTCTGAGTGTTAGCTCTTACGGAGGGGTTTTACTGCCTCTTTGCAGGTGGCAGAACGGGGCTTTTACCAGTTCAAATGTGACTTTACCAGTTCACATGTGACTGCATCTTCTGTATGAGGACTTCAAGAGCATCTGCCTTGGTGACAAAGGTGGGACACATGAAACCTTCACAAAAAAGAAGGTGCAAGAGACTGTTCCAGCCTGAGGATGCAGCAGGCGATTGCAGAGAGAGACAATCAGTCCTACTTGGAAGGTCAAGAAGGAAATCTAAGGCAGGGAGATTCAGGATAGATGCAGGACAAACAGTGAGTCACAGGACTGAAACATTGCCAGAAATTAATTAGGGAAATTGTGGTGCTCCTTGTGTTAGGCGTTGTCAAGAACGGATTAGACAGAGAGCTGCTGGTGCCAGTCTGTGTGTGTTTGTGTCTCAGTGCAAGGAGGTGCACGAACGATGTCGGAGCTTCATTCCCAGCGCTCGCTGACACACACAGCTTGCTTTCTCCAAAAATACAAGTTGGGAGAAGGCCCTGCTGCCCACTTTTCTCACAGAGCTGAAGGTTCAGCTTTGCCTTCTGCTGTTTCCCCCTTCTCACAGGAAGGGGAGCATGAAAACGCCAGGGTGGCTGCTGCTCTTCGTGGTGTGATGGGGCACAAGACTGCATCAATCACAGTCACCGTCTGGGGCAGAGAAGTTGGGGGCTTCCGAGGCCCCCTTTTCTCTCCTGTGCCCTCATCTGCGAGGAGAAGATGGGGAGAAGTCCAGGTTGGAGATTTTTGGTGGATGAGACCCCACTGATCTTTGGGAATAGGTCTCTAAATTCCCTCCTGTGTGTAGCTGGAGAAGGTACAATCCTGCAATTAGTCGTTATCCAAGGAGGACCATAGGCAGGAGCAGAGGGAAGCACGGGGAAGGATAGTATAGGCAAAGAGGAAAGAAAGACTTAAGGAAGAGCTGTGATGAAGAGGCTAAATTGGGAAAGAGTGTCACGGAGTCATCACACCATCTGATTCAAAGCCCTTGGAAACCGAGGGGAGAATTTCCACTGTATTCAGTGAGGCTTGAATTGGACTGTAGCGAGAACAGCCTATTGCGTCAGTTGGAAACGTTGCAAAATTGGGTACAGCGGAGGGAAAACCCAGTCCTTGAAAGGGGCGGAAGGGAGCCCTCTGCAACCTGGAGAAGCCTTTAAGGGGCTGCAGCAGCTCTCCCCACTTGTCTGGGGCCAGCGCGAGCCCTGGGTCCTGCCCGGGGCATCGCAGGGAGCTCGATGCTTGTGCAGGAACCGCTGTTGAGCTGGGGCAGGTAGGAGAAGAGAGAGGTGGGAATGATTCCCTGGTGCCGGGGGGAACAACAGGCGATGCTGCTCGCCAGTCTCTTCAGCTCTGCTTGTTGCCAAGGAAAAGCAGACGGGATTTGGGCAGGGCTGCAGAGCGGGACCTCAGTCAGTGACGCTGTTCTGGGCACCGTGGCTGCTCTTGCAGCGCATCCAGTGACAACCGGGTTCCCTCTGGGTGGTGAATGTCCCCACACTATCTTAATCTGCCCTGTAAATTCCCAGGAAGCTGGCCAGGTCTGGTGTGACTTGGGATGTCTTTGGGAGCCCTTTGCGTGCTGCTGTTCCTGCTGTCCGGCTGTGCTCCGTGCCTGTCACAGCCGCTGTGCGGGGCCTGCGCTGCGACGGGTGTATGTGCACAGCGTCTCACCACCAGCACATTAGATTTCAAATGTTCCTGCTCTGCTCGTGTGGATGCAGCTTTCTCCTTTAGCAACTTTCAGGCTGCTGCTTGTGCTTTTCCTTCCTAATTCCTTATGGCAGCCAAATATGTCCCTGTCTGCCCATATATCTCTGCCTAATGTGAAGTATGGTTACCAGCCCCAGGAAACGCTCCCGGGAAAGTAGGTTGGGAGGCTGAAAATGTTCAGTGTCCAAATGCTCTTGATTTCAGAGGGGCTCTTTGGTGAGCAGCTCTTCCTTCCCTGGAAGGTGCAGGATCAGTGTGCTGCATCCTAGTGCTGTGGATGCACTGGCCTGTCTGCAGCACGAGTGGGTGCTCTCAGGAGGCTCCCTGGAGCATCCAGAGATGGAGGGGATAGCAGGGTCTGCTGGCAGCACAGGCTGGTGATGGAGGCTGGAGGCCCTGGCTTCATCCAGGGATTCAGGTCGGGAGCAGCAGGGAACAGCACTGGGGACAAGTGGTCTGAGGTCCACCCAGGAGACGGGGCTGGACACAGGTACAGCTAGGGCAGACCTCAGGCGAGGGTGGACTCCTTAAATACAAGTGCAGGACCAGAGGGCAGAGGATGTGTGGGACAGAGACCCTCATCATGGGAGAGATTCCCCTGTCCTGGATGAGGCTGTTCTGGGCAATTCAGGCCTGCCACTGTGAAGGGAACATGAATATCGTGTGAATTGTCCCTCTTTTGTCTGGTGATTGATCTGTGCTGTTAAACTTGTCCTCTTTTATTTTTTTTCCTCTCCAGCACCCCAAACCTGCCGATCAAGATGCCCAAGCCCAGCAAAGTGAACCAGGCCTTGGCAGGTAACAGTCCATTTCTGCTTCCGGCTACTTTGTCCCTAGGGTTATGCAGTTAAGTGTTTTCCTTGTTTGAGGTAGGTACTTTCTATCTCTTTTCTTTTAGTTTTCAGAAAGAGTCTGAAATGTCTCTGAGGTCCCAAGTCTTTATGAATAGTCTTTAGTCCCAAGACCATTCATAAAGGTAGAGCGAGACCGTATTTGGGAGAGAAAGGGAAAATGAGACCTTAGCAGCTGTTTTTGCTCAAGGCTTTGTGTTCGTGTCCGACTCTGGGTGAGGGTTTGGTGCTAGTCAGAATCTGAGGCTCCAGGCCAATACCTTTCTAATCAAGCCTTGGGAAAACGGGGCATGTTCTGATGTGTAATCAGTCTCTCTTCATGGCAGAGATAAGCAGAGGGTGCTTGCTGGGTCCCTTGAGCACATTTCTGAACTTGCAGTCTGTGGTTTAGAGATGGGTCACAAACTATCAGAAGTTGGCTCTGAAAATGAGTGGGTTTGAGATGTGGATTTCCATCTTCTCCTGTATGTGTAGGTGAGCAAGTAGCACGGGGGGGCATACGGATCTGGGTAAATATTAGATGTTCACCCACTGCCGCAGTGAAGGAGGAAGGCTGCGCTGCGAGACGTGTGGAATTCTCTGATGTGACTTTATTCTGCAAGCTGGGGTGGTCCTGTAGGCTGAGAAATGGTTGGGCCACATTGCCTTAAGAAAAGGAAGAACCAGAAGGTGAGCCAGATGTTCTTTCCCATAGCAGCAGAAATACGAGTTTCTCCTTATCAAAACCTATGAATCCTAAATGTGCCTGAGGAGAGGGTGTAGCAAAGACGAAAGGGACATTTTTCTGCAGTAATTTTCAGAGTAGATCTGCTCGTTACACGTGAAATGGCATGGCCTGGAAAATGACAACAGGCGCTTGCAGCTTCCAGGGGAAGCATTTCAGGTCTGAGTGGCAGAGCCCGTCAGGTGTTGGATGTGCTTTGTTTCAGCTAGCTCCAAACTCAAGAGATTCTAGTCTGGGGGGCCTTAGGAGCCACCTAATAGCAAGTGGTAGCACCTGATAGCAAGTTTCCTCTCCCCAGCAAGACTGACTGTGCCCTTGGTACCATGGTGGTGATGCAGCACCCCGGATGCATGGAAAAAAACCCTGCAAATTTGCCTGGTCTGTTTGATCCTCACATGCTACATTTAGATGTAAAAGACTGCAGGAGCCCTCAGTAGAATTTACCACCATTTAATAGAATAACACGCAAGGGTTATGTTTGCAGTCATTTTTTTCAGAGAAGTCTGAATGTGAGTCTGCCTGTTAAAGTAGAAGCAGAGGAGAGATCTGGACAAGCTAATTAGCAAGTGAGAGGAAAATAAATGTCTGGGAATGTTTCTGGTGGAAAAAGCAAGCAGTGGAGTTCTGAAATTTTACTGGAACTTTAATTGGCTGTACCTTTAGGGACATCTCCTGCTCTTGCTCTGCTCTGCTTCTGGCACCTCTTCTGGGACGTGTTATTTTCTTCGTATTCAAAATCTTGCAGATGTTCTTTGATTTACTTACTCTTCAGATCGCTCCATAACACTGAGCCCTTTCTGCTCCTCAGGCTCCATGGCATGGCCATTTCCTCCAGGATTTTAGTGCTGCTGGGGACCCAACGGCCTCTGTGATAACCCTGGAGGACAGGGGTGTTCCTGGGGTCTCAAATGGGGCCTGTGGTTTTGCAGGGGCTGGCTCACACCATGCAGTGCTCTGATGTCTTGGCTGGTATCTGGCCCTCTGAGAGGGGTTAAAATGCATGTGTATCTTGCCTATCTCTAACTGCTTTTAGTTACCTGAAAGCTATAAGTCTAACCTAGTGTTTGCATGTGCTGCCTCCCCAGGCAGCAGAGAGAAATCGGCCTCTTTGTGCAGTAAAACACAGTCAACCCATGGGTGCTGCTGCTCAGCATCAGAAAAACTTCCTCGAGCTTAGGGGATGAGAGAGGTGAGCCCAGCCCTGCTGCTCAGCGGGGGATCTGCAGAATTCTACCTTGCTTTGCTAGAGCAAAAATTAAAAATCAAAAAGCTAGAGATCGCTGCGGCCTGAGATGCTTCTCAGCAGTTTTGATTCCAATTGGAAAGAGGGAAGATGAACCCCTTGAGTCTTGTGGGTTGTCTCTGGAAAGGCTGCAGATGCCTCTGGAAATAAAAGGTGGTGGCAAACGGGATCCCGCTGCTCTGAGCTGGGCTCCCTTGTGCAGTCTGGACCTGGGGGGCTCTCTGAGTGAGGAATTCCTGATGTTATCAGTCCCATGTGTTCTCAAAGCACAGCTTGGAATCCCAGAAAGCACAACGTTGACTTTAAAACCCTGGTTATTGCAACAGAGAAAGTTTGAGAAAGTTTTGTGTGTGTGTGTTTTTTGCATACTTTTTGCTATATTAATGCTTCAAGGTACAAACTTGTCTTTTAAACTTCTTTTCTTTCAGTCTTTGGTTAGGACTGTGAATTCCAGTGTAGAGGCCTGTGAAGACAGTTGAGCCATGGTGTTGGTGATAAAAAAAAAAAAAATCAGCTGAACTAACATCTTTTTGGAATAATGTAGCTTCTGGGCTGAACCAGGTGTCATAGGAAGTACCTTCCAATGTTATCTTTTAAGATGAGGGCTGGAAATTAGGATTTTTTTAAGTGTTTCTCATGCATGTGCTTCTAGAGCCGGGACACTCTGAAACGCACCAAACCTGATGATTTTGCTGGTGGATATAATCATACTAATTAACTCCGCTCTGTCGCCAGTACCTTATGTTATTTGACAGCAACCTCTGCCCTTTCCCTAATTTCTGTCATTTCTCCTCTATGCGATTCAATCCAAGACTGGAACCAAACACGTACTAATCTGTGCAAATATAACAAAATCCTGGCAAATGTCGATCAGGGCAGTGAATGGAGGGGCACGTTGGATGGGTGCACGAGCAAGGGGGTGGCTGACGCGCACTGCGTTAGGTCAGTGTGTTTTCCTTTTGCTCAACTCTGGCATGCCACAGGATATTGCAGAAGGGCCTTATTTACAGAGCAGGCTGAAAGAAAAGCTGCTGGATGTTGTCATAGCTGCAGCAAAAATAGTTCTAGCCCCACGGAGCTGGTGACGTTGGTCTTCTGGCCACATGGATGCTTTGGGAGACGGAAGAGGTAGTTTTCTTTGTGTGTTTATTGCAGGCACTTGCACAAATATGTCTTAAGCAAAGCACTCTTTGCAAGGCTTCTGCGTTTGCCCTCCTTCATTCCTTGCAGGGAAGAAACCCAGTGGTTGGTGGAAGGGCCAGGAATATGTTTCAGATTCCTAGAGGTGGGCTAGCAATAACGCCTGCAATAATGCAAGGGCTGCCAAGGGGCTTTGCAAACTCGTACCTTGTTGCAGCTGGGCCTCATGTCTTCAATTATCCAAGTCCAGGGCCAAATTCAGGCCATTCGTTGTATGTCTCCCCAAAAGCAGCCGTAGGTAGAAGTGGAAAATGACCTTTACCTGGCCAGTGTGGAATTGCCATTGGGAGAACACCTGGGGTTGGATAGTTCTTCTGGTCCCACATATGGCCTGTTTTTTATGTCTCTGTGGAAGCACAGATGCATTTGCAGCTCATAAAATGAAAACAGGAAAATTCCCTTAAAAAAAAAAAAGGTGCTTTTTCTTTGAGATGACTCATCATGCCAGCCAGTAATTTTGGGTATGTTATTCAAGGTATGGGAAGGGCTGTGCTAAAGGGCAACTGAACTAAGTGGAAATGCTGTGGCTTATGTTTTCACTTGATCTAATTTTGAAGAAAACATATTTGTCCTCTGACTTTGGGAATCTGTGAATGCAGTTGTTCAGCTCTTGCTTCTGTTGATTTTTGGTTCTCTTTTCTTTTTAATGGGCACTGCATGCTACCTTAGCAAGACTGTATTGATCTCCGCAACAGAGAGCATGAATTTTGCATTTGCCCTCAGTCAGATGTGCAGTGGATGGTGATAATCTGCGTTAGCCTTTGGACTTCCTTTTCAAACGTCGGGGCTTGGCAATCAATGCGCTCACATTGCTTAGAAGCGAGGGCCTGGGAGACGAGTTTACTGCTTCCTTTTCTGTCCTTTATCTGAAGAGCTGCATGTTGTCATCTTAGGGGGTCAGGTTCTAACAGCCTGAGATATTCCCTCTTTCCCGTGAAGAGATGCAGTATCTTGCCTGTTTCACAAGAATGTTGGTTTTTTAGGGCTCTGAATCAGCTGCTGTTCTGGCTAATCCCTCTGTTTTGGCCTTTAACCAGGTAAAAGGAGGAAGTGTCTGCCTGGGTTGCACACCGGTGTCAGCTTTGGGGGCTGTAGCTGGGCTCTGGCTGCTCTGCTCTGCTCGTTCCCTTAGAAAGCAGGTAGATTTTGTCAGGGAATGTGTAAGAGCCATTGCTCTTTGGGGCTTTGGGCTTGCACTGGCGTACGGAGCACCCAACAGCCTTGTGGGCCTCACTTCAAGACATAAAGGAAGTCATTTTGATTGTGAAACTTCTGGATCTGCTTCCAGTTAGAGGCATAAAAGAGCTTATACCAGTTTCCCCTTCCTACCCTCATTGCCTTTTTCATCATTTTTAACACAGCTCCATTTTGACCATGTTTCTGTGATGCCCATTGCCTTGGTGTCAGTCAGAGCAGCTGTTCACAGCGTGGGAAGGGGCTAACTTGTCCTTTGCTTTCTGGTGTTATTTTCCGAGGAGGAGGAGCATGGTTAGTTGGTAAATGATGCATTGTGCAGCCTGATCTGCTGGCAGAACCAGCTCTGCCGAAGGTTCTTGGGTAACCTTGGGCAAATTGCTTCATCTGTCTGGGCCCCTTTCTTCATGTTGTGAAATCCGTTCCCCCAGACTCGGTCTGTCTGTAAATCTTTTCATGTCCTTAGATGAGAAGACTCTTTAGTAAAAGCTTCTGGGGATAAAGCAAGGACTCAAAAAGCTACTGGAATATTTATTGCACTTGGGTCTTTGGGGAATAGGTGCAAAATGCAGGCAGGAGGGTACAGGAATAGTTCTGGCAGGGAAACATTTTACACAGACTTTGCAGAAGGGACGTGCAGTTCAACACGTGGGTTCTTCACTTGCTTTTCAGGTAGAAAATAGTCTTAGCACTTGCACACAAAGCTGGTTGATGTTTCCCAGAATAACTTGATTTTTCAGTCATTTTTGTCTTGCATGCGCATGGTACCTCGTTTTATCCTGAAAGAGCATGTTTGTTTTTATACCCTCCTTTCCCAACCAACTTGAAAAATAAAACCTTTAAATATCTCAGCTTTGCTCTTGAGCTTCTGTGAAGGGATTTGGGGATGCTGGCAAAAAATTCCCTAATATAAGGACCTGGTTTGGCCTGGGCTACTGTAAGCAGTAGCTTTTGAGGAAATGCTGCTTTTTAGGTCATCTGCCAGTCTGCATTTATGAGCATTTTTTAAATGCTGGTGGTAGCTGTGGCAGGCAGGAATTTGCTTCTTCGGAAAGCTTGGGCAGGTGTTTTGTTGAGTTTTGCTTTTGAATAAAGCAGCGTGTTACCTTAGAAATGTTACGGCTCGTAACTGGCCTGGGTTTCCTGGGCAAACATCGTATTAAATCAGAGTGATGAGTCCTGTAGCTCTCTGTGTGCCAATTTTACCTTCAGGGAATCGCTGTCCTTTTTAATGATTCATTAGTTTGAACAATGAACGTGCAACGAGTGCAGCTGCTCTTGCTGGATCGGCGTGGGGGAGGACAAGGAGGCCCGGGCTTAAATTGCAACTGGGGGCTAGGGAGAAGCTGGGTGCTCGGGAAGGGGCTGTGCAGGAGAGAAGGAAGCTGCCGTCCCAGATCCAACTGCTCCCGTTCGGCAGGGGCCACGTGGAGCAGCTCCAGGCCAGGAGCAGCCCAGGATTAAAAAGAGTAGCAAAAAGACAGCAGTAAAGGAGGAAAGCCCGTTCGGTGCTAGCAGGGGGTTCCTTCAGGGTGACGCCTTCAAAACGCTTTGTTTTAGGGGGGAGCAGCTGAGCGGGGCTGTTGGAGGATACAGTCGAAGCAGCCGGTGTCCCAGGGGCCGTGCTGCTTGTGGGGCTCCTGTGGACTGGAGGGATCTGCCCCGTAACAGAGCTGCAGTGCCCCGAGCTGGGGCGAGGGGCACGTCCTGCTCAAATGCTGCCCCCGAGGGTCCTGCCCAGCTCCCCTGCTCTAAACTGCTGCTGAGCTCCTCCTCGCGAGGCCTCCGCGTCCGTCCTTGTGCCCACCCGCTGCCTCTCGGATGTTTCACCTTCTCTGAATCACGGGCTTGGGTTTTGTTTTATCTTTTAAATTTTCTTTGAAAGATTAAAGTTTTTTTTTTTTTTTGATTTAATGAATGTGTTTCCCCGTTGTTTCCTTCCCGCATGTCCGTGTCGTACCCGCTGTAGGCATGACGGCTATGCTGATGTCAGCCGCTGGACTCCCCGTGCACCTCACCCGTGTGCCGCAAGCTGCCAGCACCCATAAAGCCTCTAAAAAACACAGCTCAGTTAAGGAGGGGAGGAAAGTGTCCAAGAAAGGTAGTTCCTGCTCAAACTGGTATTTGCTTCCATCTTCTCTTTATCTCTCTGCACTTGTTCTGCCTCCCCCCTTTCCTCCTGTTTCTACCCCAACCCTTTTGACTCTTCTGGTTTGACTGATGGTCATCCCATAATGGGGACATTTCTCTGGTCTGCGTGGCCTCTGACAGGCTGAGAAATAAGATGATAAAATAGACCCTGTGCTACAAGTTCTGCTCTTGTCCATCAATCTTTAAGGCTGGAGCGGCCCAGCAGTTCTCCGTGCAGGTCAGAGGCCTGTGCAGTCTCCCCCATGGTCCCTCTACACCCTTTGGGGGAGTCCTGGAGATCTGTGTGCCAGGACCTTCCCTACTTCTTTCTTTGGGAAGTCTGGGAGCTGAGGGACGTTTGTGGAAAGTATTCATCCATGTGTCATTCAAGAGGAGTGCTCGTGAGCCATGCTTGTCCTAACCGAGCCGTGGGATAAGGAGGATCTTTTGGACAAGCGGATTTCTGAGTTATTCAGGAATTTCATGGTCAAATTATATTGCGGTTTATTTCTCTGATCTGTGTAGAGCTCAAGGCCGCGAAGCGGAGGCCTCGCTGGTCATGGAGGGCCGGGAAGGGCCCTGCTCCCTCGGCCTGGGCGCCACCGGGGCTGTTGGCTCTGTCGGGGTGTACGTGAATGCGCCTGGTGACGCTGTACGTGTCGCCTGTCAGCCCGGGCACGGGGGGCCAGCCGTGACTGACATCTGCCACCAAAGCTGGGATGCTTCTCCTGCGGTTAAGAGCAGGAAGAGGCCGTTGGCTTCAGGTTCCTGCCCAAGGGAGGCGTTCAGCACGGAGGTAGCTGTGTGAGGAGAAACAGGGAGGAGGCAGCTGCTGTTTTGGGGGAGAATGTCTCAGAATCTCTCTCCTTGGAGGCTGTGCGTGCAGCGAGGAGCCGTGTGGGTCAGGGCTTGGCAGCGGCGTGGGCTCAGAACTTGTGTGAAGGAGGTTTGCAGGAAAACAGACAGTAAGTGTGCAGGGAGGTGGCTCAGGGAATGGTCTGTGGAAGGAAATGCGGGGAGGAGATGACGGCAAGAACGGGAGCGAGTGCTCAAGTGTGGAGTAGGATGTGAGAGAGGAGGAGGAGCAGAGCAGGGGCGGCAGGAGAAGCAGCCGAGAGCAGGAGGAGCAAAGGCAAACGCGAGGGGAAGGCGACAACCCGCGTGGGCGGCAGAGGGGCCCGAGGAGGAGCTGGGGCAGAACCGCTGGCGAGCGGCACCTCCAGCAGGCCCCTCGGCTTCGCTCCCTGCGTGGAGCTCCTGCTGCGGGGCGGCCCCGGCTGCCGAACAGGCAGAAACACCCTGTCCTGTAACCCCTGGTGCTGGAACAGAGCTGCGGGGCCTCCCGCGGAGCGCTGGGGCTGCCCTCGGAGTGGAGCTGTGCCGTGTCCTAGTGGGGAGACCAGCCCGGCCGTGCATGGCAGGGACAGGCACAGCTCACAGGTGCCCCCACGGCACCTGGGCAGCGCCCCAGAGCCCTCCCGCGGGCTGCCCTGGGGCTGGGGCCCTGCTGGGGCTGGGACCCGTCCTGCGGCACCGCTGGTGCCCGGCGAAGGGGTGCGGGCTCTGGGTTCGGCCCGGCCGGGCCCTGCTGTAGCCAGGAGGTGTCGCCGCCTCCGCTGGTTCCAGCGCTGAGCCGTGAGCAGGGGCTGCGTTTTGCTGAGATTTGTTAAAATCTGCTCTGAGATTTGTTAAAATCCACCCACGTACTTTAGATAGTGGGATGGGCAGCCCCGAGGAGCGCTGTGCGTCCCACTCCCCGGGTGAAGAGGGTGCTCGGGATTCCTAGGAACGAGCCCTGTTTGCACAGCTCCTGCCTTAGCGACGCTGTTCTGGCTTCTGGCCACGCTCTTTGTCCCTCTGCAGAGCCGCTAGCTATAAGCAGCAGCGAGGAGCCTGTTCTGTGCTCCGTTGTTGTGCCGCATTCCCCTCGCTGCAGTGCCCGTCCCGTGGGCAGGTCCCACAGCCCCGCGCGTTTCGAGTAAAGGCGGGAATGGAAGGATGAGCGTGCGCAGGCCAGCCCGCTGAGGTGCTCAGGGAGAGCTGCAGGAAGCGCAGCCGGCTCTGGGAATGGCTGCGTCGCGTTAATGAGCGCCGCTCGTTAGCGAGGGCCCGTCACTGGCGCTGCAGGGCGCCCCGGGGCGGCTGCAGGTCTCGGCGCCGCCCCGGGCACGGAGGAGCCGCTGGGCTCCGCAAGCGGTGCCGGCTGCGTTGTGCTTCTGGAGGGAGGGAGGGAAGGACGTTTTCAGCTTCCCTCGCGGGAAGCGGAGGCTGCAGCGACGGAGCTTCCCGGCTTTCCAGGGCCTTCAGGAGGCCGCGTCTTTCATAGCCTCTCGTTACCCGCTGGCATCGCCGCGCGCGGCGGCTCCGGCGCGGAGGCTCCTCCTCTCCGGGCGCGTGCGGAGCGCGGCGGACACAAAGGCGGCGGAAACGGGTGCGCGTGGCCTTTCCTGCCGGCCCTCGCCGGATCCCCTTGGATCGCTCCTCATGCATCCGCTCCGGCGCGGCTTTGGGTGTGCGCTGGCCGCCTCACTGCCTGCAGGAAGGGTGGGATGGAGGAGGCCCTTGGGGAACAGGGCAGCTCGCTGTCCGGTGTGGGACCATCGCCGTAAAGGAGACGGGCCGGGGGTGGATGGGGAAGCCCTGTGTCACAGGCAGACCTGCACAGCCACTGAGGATGAAGAAATGTGTTTCTAATGCTACGCCTCCCCTCACCCTCCTGATGTTGGGCAGCTCTCTTGGGAGTTGAGACCAGTAGACCCAGCCCTATCCCAGACCCAAGTCCAGGGAGTGGAGGGAGAGCTCATGGGAGATAGGTGACTGTCATCATCTGGAAGCAGCCTGTGTCTGGCCTACATAGGGTATGGAAAGAAGACTCTGCTGTTATCAATATGGATCGCTTTGGGATGCAGAAGGAGGGATGTTGCTCCTGCAAGCATTTGGTTTCAAGCTCATCTGTTAAATGTTACCCATGGAAAGCCCTTGCTTCAGCAGACAGTTTATTAACTGCAGGGAGGAAGGGGAAGCATTAAGAAAAATCGTTATCCCTCTCTTTGTAAATGTAAGAATGGTAAACATTCCTTCACGTCCCAGATAAATCAATAGCGCAGCATTAGGCTAGCTGGTGATGAACAACATTAGCTGGTTCTGCTAGTGCATTTTCGTTCCAGTATGGAATCCTGAGGACTTTAGGGACTGACCGGGCTTTGATGATCCCAAGGGATCGATAAAACAAAGCAAATCTGGAAGCAAATACTTTATAAAGTAAATGGTCCAGGAAGGAAGGGATTTGTGCGCTAAGTGATGTGTGGGTCGAGCTCTGCTGGGCACTGTGTGGGCTCAGCCACCCTGAAACCAAGGCCTCAGTGTCAAAAGACTTTATGGGGACTGGACATTCAAGCACTTGCAGCTGGGGAAGGATTTTCTTGAAGTATCTGGGCTCCCTCGCTCTTTCTCCAGGCAGCCTTGGTGGAACTGCATGCGCCAGGGCCTTATAGCAGCTAAAGGATAGGAGCAGGGCATTTCTTATCTCCAGGGGGTTTCCTGGGACAGACTGAGGGTTGCATCCTCTTCTGCTCATCTGGTTGCTAATCCCAGGTGGTGAGATGGTGTAAAACCATTTGCTTTCCTCAGAATCCCTGCTGTACCCCTCAAACTCTGCAGGAAGGTTGTCCTCCCTCTTACCAGCTCTACCCTGGGGTTTTTGCTGCCTCTTTTTCATCTCGGTTGAAGGAGCATGGACAGTTCTTGGGCAAGGCATCTCTCTCTTTTCCTGTGTGCTGTAGAGGAAGGAAAGACAAGAGCAGGAGTTCTGCACAGCAGAGGCTGCAAGGAAGGAGAGTCCTGCACTACGTGATCAAGGTGAATTTCTTCAAAGGCACTCCAATTTGTTGTGCAGACGGGAAGAGGTGATCTGGACTGTTCTGCCAAGCAGCAGGCTGGTGGCTCTGTGCACCATCTGCTGGTGTTCCTCGTCTTCAGCCACTTGATCCGTGCATCTTTCTGGCATTGCCTTCTCCAGTCGGAAGAGGCAAAAAGGAAGATCATTTCAAAGAGAGGCACCTGGAGAAAAACACTCGGAAGGAGGAGCAGGCAGCATGGGATCCTCAGGAGCTGGAACATCGTGGTGATAGGGTTTTCATGGAAGCAGGTGGAAGTAGAATGGATAACATCTAACCTGCTCGCAGGGTGCTGGAAACCTGCAGAGCAGAGGGAGCTGAAGCCCCATCTTCCCCATGGTGGTGAAGGACTCCGTGGTTACAGACTGGTGAAGGACTCCGTGGTTACAGACTGGAGCCCAACTCCAACTGCCACATGGACAAGTGCCACCCCAGTGTTTCCCAGTCCCCAGCCTGGAGTGGGGTCACCCCAGAGCACTGGGAGGGCTGCAGGCCCAGTGAGCACCGAGCTGAGATGGTTCAGACACGTCCCCTGGGACTCATTCCTGGCTGCCACTTCTTCCCACGTTGCCCACGAGCAAGGTCCCAGCAGGGAGATCCCAGATTTGTTTCTCTCCTGTGGAAAAGACAAGCCAAGGAAGAAGTTTTCCATGTGAGGCTGGTGATGAGGGCTTAAGGCAGCTCCTTGCTCTGCTGAGCTCTTAGCCTGAGAGCCGGAAGGCCGGGCTTTTCCCAGCACTTTGGCTCCTTTTCCCCACCCTTCTTGCGGCAGCTCAAGTGCACTCCCAAGGGATTTTGGCATGCTGTGAGATGGAAAGGATCTGCTGCTAAGTGCCTGTGTTTGGCTGCTTATTAATGCTTGCTTTATTCTGTTGACTTCTTCCAGGCTAAGGGTCTGTGGAGGGCCAGGTGGGTGATCCTCAGAGGCCAACTGTGCCTGAAATGTCTGGAGTGGCTCCTCCTGCCCCTGGGAAAGGACCTGAGCCTCCCGCCTCTTTGTCCTTTTAGTGGCAGCGTCATCCGTGACGTGTGACCTATTCTCCCCTTCTGCTTCACCATGTTTGCCTGTAGTTATTTGTGAATAATGTAGTTATTTGTGAAAAATACCTAGCCAAAAAATGGCACCTCCCCTTTCCTCCTGGTGAGAGGAACTGCTCTTTTGGGGTGACGAAGAGCTTCAAGTAGTGCGGGCTCTGGTGTGGCTGCCTCTTCCCGCAGATTGGCTTACTCAGCTGCAGAGACAACTCTTGCGAACCCTCCGTCTTTCCCTAAAACATCAAAGGTGACTGGGAGGGCTGAGCACATGTGGGGTGCAAGTACCCCAAGCCAAATGGCCAACCCTTGCATATGACGATGCTGCATGAAGAGCCCTGGTGCTCTCCTGCCTGGGATCGCAGCTGCTAAAAGCACCTTTCTCTATTAAAGCACAGTTGGTTCATGTCCTACGGTGCTTAGAAATGTCCAAGCTCATTATTTAGATGTCTATCACTTCCTCCTGAGGCCCGAGGGTGTTGGGCGTTGAGGCTCTTGAGCTGCCCAGCCTTTGTTAGCACTTCCCTTGCTCCCAGAGCAGCTTCAGCAGCTGGGATAGAAGAGGTCGGAGAAGGAAGAACTGCGCCTTCCCTGAACTGTCTGTCACAACACTGCTTTTCTCCTCCATCTCTCCCAGAAGCAGGTTTGGGGCAGAGCAGGAAGGGCAAGCAAGGAATCCACGCAGTCAAGTGGCAGGTTTCTGCTTTGCCTCCTGCCATGCGGAGTCTTAATGCTGCATGTGCAAATGTTTCCTCTTGTAGGCTGGTGGAGGAGCCTGGCAGCCTCTGTGATGGGCCTGACAACGGGTAAGGAGCTGCTCTTCTCTCACGCAGGTCTTATGGAGTAGCCCTGCTTGCAGCAGAAGTTGCTGGGAGTTGAGGCTACATCTAATGTCTTCACCAGCAATGGGCTCAGGATACTGTGTGTTTGCTGCTTGGTCCTTACTCTGGCTCCCATGTTGCTTTAGAGGGCATGGGGCATCTGAGAGATTGCTATTGCCTTGCAGAACCTCCATCTCACGTCCGTCTCGGGGGACACCTACCTTCGAGAGGGGCTCTTCTGGGGTGGGACATCGGGCCTGGATGGCTGCCCTGGGGCTGCTTGGGTGAGAGGGGAGCAGGGATTACATTGATGAAGTGCAAGGTTGTCTGGGAGCTGTTCTGCAGACAGGACACCGCTACAAAGCTGGTTTGTTTTCAGTTCTTTGTGACTTGTGCTGCATCTTGCTGAACTTGAGTGTGTGAAAAGCTCACAAGAAGAGCTGCTGGTTCTTGTTAAGGATGCAAGCCTGATTCTGAGGCCTGAAGCTTAGTGTTTTGCTGGGTTTCTATTTGTCAGATGCCGACAGCAGGGTTTGCCCTGGAGTGCAAGGGTCCCGTGTCCCGTGCAGTGTGGGAATGCCACCTTCAGAAGTTGAAATTGTCTCTTCCCCACTAAGACTGTAACGTCTCTGGGTTGAGTTTGATCGCAGCTGATTTCTGGTGTGTGCAAAGAAAAACAAACAAACAAAAAAAAATCAAAATGAAAAAAAATCAAAATCAATGCCATCCCTTGGGGTATGTGGGTAAAAAATTGGAGCCCAGTAACTGCAGGTGGGCTCCGGGGGTCCTGCTCAGGGGTAACGATGGGCCGTTGTGCAGCAGCTCCTGCCCTCCCAAAGGGAACAGGGCGAGCAGGGCTCGGGCGCCGGGCGCTCTGGCCCGTGTCCCTCGCAGGGTTAGTGCTGGTCACTGCTGGCAGCAGAGCATTTGCAGGGCTTGTGTGGATCCATTGGAGCAGCTGCTTCAGCAGAGACCTTTCCTCTCCCTCTAAACCTGACCTTTCTCTTTGGCATCCTGGCCGGTTACTTGCTCTTCTCCGCTTCTCTTCAGCATCACCCCCACAGCCTGTCATGTTTCATGGTGTGTCTGATTTCCTTCTGTCTCTTTTTCTCATCTCTCTCCTTGTGCAGCAACACCAACTGAGCCAGAAGCGGTGGTGAGGAGATACCTGGAAGAGCTGAAGGGTGTTCCTGCTGATGAGGTAAGAGGGGCAGGAGGAATGGAGGATGATAAAGCAAGTCTGGCTTGGCCAGAGCTCTTTGTTGTGAAAACTGTGGTGGTCCCTGAAGACTCTCCTTCCATGGCCATCCTGAGTAGTAGATCCCACTACTTGTAATGGCCTCCTTGATGCTAGGTGGAGAGACCTCACAGTTGACTGAAACCCACACGTGGTAACTGGGGATGGGGCCTCATTCAGATGCTCTCATGTGCACACTGTGCTCTCCACATTTGGAGAGATGCCCACATGAGTGCCCATGAGTGGTGACCCAGGGCCCTCACTTTGGGAGTGCAAGAGTGGGAGTGTGCACTGAAGAAGCAAAGGCTACCCTGGTTTTAGACTCAAAGGATCTCTCAAGTGAGTGTGATATTGGTCTAGGTAAATACACTTGAACCATCACCTTCCTTCTGGCAAATGGAGCAAGCTGGGACCCAGCTGAGTCAATTGCTTAAGAAGGTGACTAGCTCAGAGCTGGAGTAGCTACTTTGTAGAGGAGCAGGACATAAACATGCTCAGCTCCCTGCTTGTTCCTTCTACCTGTCAGCTCTTGCCCTGTGCTGTCCAGGAGGCAGTGGAGTGGGGTGGTACCAGCCAGGTGAGGAGACCTGTCTCTGCTCTTAAACCTCAGAAGGGAGGATTAAAATTGAAGGCAGATCTTCCTAAAACGCCTCCCTGATTGCTCTCACGGTGAGTCAGTATGATCAGCTTGGTGTCCTCAGTACATGGTGATTTTGTGCTTGCTGTCTCGGACTCTAGGACTGTATGATCTGCATGGAGAAGCTGGCCTCCCCCTCGGGTTACGGGGACACGTGCGAGTGCAGCACGATCAAGCCGGAGATGGTCGGTCGCCTGACAAACTGCCAGCACTGCTTCCACATGCTCTGCGTGCTGGCCATGTACTGCAACGGAAACAAGGTGCCAGAGCAACCCGTCCCCACGGGCGCAGTGCCCAGGTGACTCTCGAGGTCTGACGGCCGCTTCTGTCTCCTCACAGGACGGGAGTTTACAGTGCCCCTCTTGTAAAGCCATCTATGGAGAGAAAACGGGGACTCAGCCCAAAGGAAAGATGGAGGTTTCCACTTTTCCCCAGTCCCTTCCTGGCCACAAGGACTGTGGGACAATCCAGATTGTGTATCACATCAGCAGAGGCATTCAGGTGAGCACAAGGCCCCCTTGTCAGACAGCCTGGCAGCAGGGAGCAGTGTGGGCCTCCCGGAGCAGTACCAGGAACCGTGTTTTGCCTCTGCTTCTCACCAGCCTTTTGCCTACATTAAAAATGCCTATCTGGAGCAGGGAGGAGACCCCACCAGTGCTCACAGGATGGGGGAGATTCTAGCATCTTATTTTACACCCCACAACTAAGTTTTGGGTGGGTCCAGTGACCTGAAAGTCTGGTGGCTGGCAGTCTGTTTTGGGGACATCCTTAGACCATGTAGAACAGCCTCTAAAGAGCTCACATTATTGCAGCATGAAGCTCCTCATGAAGGACCTATGATGTTAGCGTGTCCCATAGGAACAAGTCAAGTACCTTGTACTCATAATCAGCAATACATTGCTCCTTTTGGATGGAAGAGCTGGTCTGAGATGGTCCTATCCTAAATCCTGCTGCTGATTCTAGCTCTTATAACTGAAGAACTGTGCAACCCACACAAAGGTGGAAGTGTCCAAACATACTGTGTCCTTTATCTATCGCAGGGCCCTGAGCACCCCAACCCTGGGATGCCTTACACAGCAAGAGGCTTTCCTCGCTACTGCTATCTGCCAGACAATGAAAAGGGCAGGAAGGTAAGGCTGCACCCTGGCGACCCAACTGCTCCATGGCAGTCGTGTCCCCCGGCATCATGGCAGGCATCTCTTGGCTTTGCAAGACAGGGCCGTTTTTATGAAAGCTGCTCCTGTGATGCTAAGGAGGCTATTTTTACCAGTTGTCTATGTTGTTGCTGCTTAGGTGTCTTTATAACCTTTCTGGCTCTGAAAGTTTTGTTGTTTTTCTTCACAATTCTCCTTCATCCCTTTGCTAAACAAAAGCCTGCCTCGTTTTTTGAGCAAACGCTCCTGGCTTGTTTTGAGCTGTGCTATTACAGGAGTTTCTCTTAGAACCACTGAACTTGGCGGGGGAGAAAAAGATATATCTGTACCCTGTTCCCATCCCCGTTTCCTGTGGGTGAATGTGTTTGTCTCAACTTGTGCCAGTATTTTTCTGGTCCTTGCGAGACTGGCTTGTGGGGAAGATTAATTGTTCTTCCCATCAGGGGCACCACACAGAAAAACAGGAGATGAAGGAGTTCCTTCTAATGCTGGTATCTTTCGTTTCTTGCTGCAACTGCAAGGGAGTAGTTATTAAGCTTCTGGCAAGCAACTGCATCCATATCTCACCTGGATGTTTCCCTTGAAAAGGGCCATGGAGCTGTCTGTTTCCACAGCCAGGCAAGAAGGGGCTGCTCATCTGTCCATGACTCAAATCTAGCTACAGGAGACCAGCTTTGATTTTCCCTTCCTCCATCTCCAGGTCCTGGAGCTCCTAAAGGTGGCCTGGAGGAGACGCTTGATTTTCACAGTGGGCACCTCCAGCACCACAGGCGAGAGCAACACAGTAGTGTGGAACGAGATCCACCACAAGACCGAGATGGACACGAACCTGAGTGGCCACGGCTACCCTGACCCCAACTACCTGGACAATGTGCTGGCAGAGCTGGCCGCGCAGGGCGTCACCGAGGACTGCCTGAGACCGTGAGCCGCGTGGGGCCGCCGGGCCGTGCACCTCCCCAGGGCCCCTGCTTTGGAGGCCCCTCTAGTGCACTTATTCCTGTTGCCTTAAGTTCCTGCGTGCGAGCGCCTGTCACGCTGAGCAATAACACTGACGTGGGAGCTCTGTACAGTCTCTTTTTCTGGAGGGAAGGCTCCTTTTGTAGAACGTGGACTCGTGTCCCCAGGTAGGGCCGACGGCCACAGCCAGGACGGGCTGGGAGAGTTGCTGTGAGGTGACAGATCCCCCTTGTGAAGGCAGGACCCTCACCCTGGTAATGTTGGGGACAGCAGCGGGGAGAGAAGGGAAGGTCTCGCTCCTGCTAGGCCGCTTGAAAGGCAGGTGAAGGCCTCCCTTCTGCAGCATGTCGCAGCTCTCGGTCTCCGAGCTGGCTCTTACAGTGAAGCCTCCTCCCTCCTGCCCCTGTAGCTGTTACTTCTCTCTCTGCTTGGTCGTAATAAACACTGCATCGTCACGGAGAGTCTCTGCTTTGCCTTCAAACTACCTGATGGCTTTAGGATGTCTCCCGTCCTGCGCCCTCGTTGAGGGAGCAGCCTGCTCGGCCGAGCTGGGGACCCTGCAGCCAGCCAGGAGAAAGGAGGGAAAGCTCAGCTCTGCTCGAGGAACAGGGGACTCTTATTTGGGACCAGCCCCCCTCCCTGGGCTCTTGGGCCGTGGGCTGTCCGTGTTTTCAGCCACTTTTCTCGGGGCTCTGCTGGGGCTGGGCGGTGAGTCAGAAAGCAAAGCCGCGGCCGCTCCGTCGCCTCCCGCGGCCGCTCCGTCGCCTCCCGCGGCCGCTCCGTCGCCTCCCGCGGCTGCCCGTCTCAGCAGTGCTTGGGACAGGGCCCCTGCCCGGCCTTGGCTCTGCCCCGACCCTTCTCAGCTGCCCCTTGGCTCAGTGGAGGTTGAGGCCCAGGACCTGGCACTACCTCTGGGCAGCCACAACCTCTGCTCCGGCCGTGAACCACGGCTCCTATCGCCGCTCCCATCACCCTGAACTGCTTGTGGTGAGGCCTGCTCCTAAAATACAGCTCGTTTTCCCCCATATTGTAAGTGCACGGAGGGTTTTGGGCACCTGGTGCTGCGGCTGCTGGCAGGGCTGCGTGTGGCGCCGTGGCGCTGGTGCCACCAGGCGGTGACAGGGCCCTTTGCTGCACTTTGCGGCGCGTGGCGGGGAGCAGAGCGGCCCCGCGGGAGCCTGCTCGGCAGGAGCACCGTCCTGCACAGCCCCGAGGCCCAGGGGAAGGGGGATCGCTCTGCTCCGCTCCCCTGGGGGGCCGGGGGCTTTGCAGGACTCCTCCTGGTACCCTCCTCCCCTGCAGGTCCCCGCAGCTCTGCCTCCCTTGGCTCTGCCCGCAGCTCCCTTGGCACAACCGCGTCCCCCGTGCCTTCCCCAGCCCCTCTGAGGCACAGCCTTGGGTCAGGGCTGCCAGCCTGGAGTCCGTGCAGGGCTGTGCCACCAACGTGAGGGGCAGATTCTGCCTTCGGGCACCAGTGGAATAAGAAGGGTTTTTTTTTTTTTTCAGAGCTACTGGAAGCGAGGGGCAGTTTTCCCCCTGCCAGCCTTGCAGGTGCTGCCTCCTCCTGCTGCCCCCTCTCCAGCCTAACCGCAGGGCGGGCGGGCGAGCGAAACCCCCAACCACGCAGCCGCGCGCGGAGCTGCCGCGCCGAGGGGAGCTCGAGGCGCAGCAGGGGCGCGGGGTTTGCACATGCCGCCGTCTGCTCCGCTCCCACCCTGCTTGCGCAACGGAGCCCTGTCTCGCTTAAGCCTCGGCTTTCGGCACCCAGATCACGTTTCCCCCGCAAACAAAACACGGGATTGAAGAGCAAATTGGGCAGGGTTCACCTGGTCTCATGCTGAGCGTGCGGAGCGAGACTTCCCGGCCGAGCCCGGCGCCGGGTGCTTTTTGGTGCGTGAATCACGGGGAGCCTCCCTGGGCCGGGAGCTCGTCACGAGCGGCAGGGCCGGGCCCTGGGAGCCAGGGTGCCCCTGTGGCAGCGGGTGCTGCAGGGAGGAGCCGCCGGGGCCACCTCCCCTCGCCTGGGGCGACGCAGGGCGCTGGCACGAGCGCAATGCTGCCGTGCTGCTCGGAGCCCCAGGGAAGGGAGGGCTGAGCGAGTGCTCGCCGGACTGGTCTGCAGCCTGCGCCGTCCTGCCCACCCCCTCCATCCTGGCTGCTTCCCGCAGCTCTCCCTGGCTCCCGCTAGCCCAGGGGCCACGCGGGGCCACCACGTGCTGCAGCCGGAGGGAGGCTGGAGCAGGCAGGGCAGGCGCCGGGAGCCTCGTGATGCCCGTGCGGGCAGGGTGCTGGGGTGTTGAGGGTGAAGGGTGCTGGGGGCCCCTGCCCTGGCTGCTCGGGGACAGGCCAGAGCTGCGTCCCCGTCGCTGGGCGCTCCCTGGGCAGCGCCGGCTCCCGGCCCCTTGGGCACCTGGGGTGCTCGGCGGCCTCCTGCCCTATCCAGGCACAGGCTTCACGTCACAGGAGCTGCTTCCCGCTGTGGAGCTGCCACTCGTTCTGTCCCAGCAATTCTGCAGGGAGACAGGTGGTTATTGGGTGCAGCCACCTGCGCCCCGCGTTGGCCAAGGGGACGCGGCGGGGACACAGAAGATGTGGTTGGCAGTGCCAGCTGTCCATGGAGCGCTTCCTGCAGTGCTGAGTTGCTTGGAGCAAGCGGGGTTGTTGGGAGCTGAGCCCGGAGCCCCCAGCTCTGCTGGCCCTGGTAGCTGGTGGTGGCTGAAGCGGTGGGTGTCCCCGGTGCCGCTGTCCTGTGTCACCCACCCCGTGCTGCACCCACCGGGCACCTGTGGCAGGGCCTCGGAGCGGGGCCACGCTGGCCCCTTGCCCCGCACCCAGGCTCCCCAGTTCGCCGCAAACTCCCCGTTGACCCCGTGGTGCCGCCGAGCGGCCTGTGGGCGCCGGGCTGGCGGGACGGGACCGCGGGG